>QNGE01003876.1:6345-26109 GCA_008508345.1 Paragonimus westermani | reverse complement strand
ATATATATATATATATATATATATATATATATGTACACGGGGTCCTATGGTCCGGGAATTCCCACCAATCAGAAGTGACTTCATGCTCACTGACCGCTGACCTCGGGTTCTGGTTGGTCGCCCTCCTCAGCCCACTGCATGGACGCCGCCAACTCACGTGTTCGAGAATCTGAAAGGAAGCGGGAGGGAGTATATGTGGCGAAACAAGATGACGGCGCACTGCATGTTACTACAACGTCAAGAATGGCTACTCGCGCCGCAGACGATCAACAACAAGTTAGTTCAGTAAAACGAAGACGGACTGGATAGGGTGTTGGGAATAAATGTCAGGCTGGTAAGGTAAAATGTAGAATGGAAATAATGGGAACGAATTTTCCCAGTTTGGACAAGTTATTTCGGCCTTAAGCAATCCAGTCGCACAGACACTTATACAGTCAATGAACTCTGATTAGAGGACATGAAGTCATCCTTTCCGTAATATTACCTACAAACAATACTGCATTCTTGCATTTTTCTCGACCAGTTGGGTAACTCGATTATTTTTTCTAGATTTGTATAGCCCATCTAATTGTATCCACTCGACGGTGAACTGTCGCATACTGTTTGTTCCCTGTGTTCGATTCCGTGTCTGCTTGGTAATATTTGTAAGCAGAATTTGTGCAGTCACGCGTATCGCAACAGAAGAACACTAACGACACTTGTGCGCACTAGATTTGAATCGGCGTTCACGAACGAGAAACATTATGAATAGTAAGTAGCAGTTTGCAAATAAGACTGAAATGGTGTTTTGTGACAAACAGCTTGAAGCAAGTTAAACAGTTCGCAATCTAATTATTTGCCAATTATCACCGAATGGGCTGTCCGCCTTTTCAGTGAATTGTTCATCAGTACTTCGTTCACTTGACGCTTAACTTCCGGCTGTAACTGCACTGAAATCCTTTCAGGACTAAAGGGTCCAAATCTTTCTGATTCCATGCAGATTTCTTGTTCAGTCGTATCACAGGAGCCCTACGGATCGTGGTCCGTGGTAAACAATTCTCGATATTTGCTTACTTCTTCATCCAGCGAACAGCTGATGCAGGTTGGAATCGATTCGATTGCGTTCGCTTCAGTTTGCTCAGGCTGGGGTTTGCTCCTGCTCTTAACTGTGACCACACCAAACTTCGTAACGAATTTATGGTGTTTCAACTCAATAAATGCTTGTGCGCAGTCGAGAAAATCTGCTGCCTGTTCGTTGTGACCTTCCTCTGAAAAAATAACTGATCACACTATCACCGACTTGGCCATCATACTCCGTTGAACTACCGACATCGAGGCTGTATCACTTGCACTTTAAACGGCCAATGCACACGACCATTGAAATTTCCACCCTTATGTTATCCAAACTGCATTCTCGGCTACCAATCATTTCTAACCGCAGCCTGAAACACCGTTTTACCAGTCGCATTTATTACCGGGTTTCATCCCCAAGCAAGAAAACAATCGGAAGGACAAGTATTTAAATACTGGTTTATCTCCTCAGGTGCGCAAAATTTCCACTAATGTCAGTCTTCCAAAGTTGTTGCACATCCTATTATGGTTCCTCTATGTCATCCTCATCTTCAAAACTGCCACTTCCTAGGTTAGCCCATCCATCGCTATTCAAAGGCAGTTCAGCTCGCTTGGCTCGTTTGCTCTCAACTCGTTGACCAGTTGGGGAACGGGCGAGCTTCATCAAACGATTCTTTCAAACTCATTGCACTTGCGATGAAAGCAGTACCGAGCTGTTCTCAGCTCAGCTGGTGACACTCTCTTCATGAACCGTTGAGCCACCACTCGTCGTTCTGAATCCTGTTCCAACTGTGTTAAGGCTATTAACGACGTTGTACGAAGTGACACGGCGCAAACAAATCTGTAGTCTCCACGGTTTCGTCAGGTGTTTTTGAACCGCCGCTTTACCGCCTGGCAGCGGGCGGGACTGTCGAAGCCTGCAATCACCATCTCCTTTGCGGCGGTTTACTCCCGCTTCTCAATACCATTTGGCGCCAACTCCAGTATCGTCTTCGCCCCTCCCTTAAGGAGTACCTGTGGCACCGCATGCTTCATCTGGTCAGTCGTGATTTTGATCATCTTTGCCATCTTTTCGAAATCCTTCGGTAAGCTTTGGACTTTCCCATTTCTAAACAGCTGCAGCCACAGCATGTTCATCCTCAACCTTGACTGCTACACCGAATTTTGTGTGCCTAGAACGTGGTTGACACAAGGGTCTTTTATTCAGAATGTCATCATCGTGAGTATAGTCATCAACACCACTTCAGAAAACATGCTTATTTGCAAATAACATTGATCCTTGGACGTCACAGTTGCCAGTGTCACATCCATGCATGGAAAACACCACTTACTATAAGAGTGAATTCCACTGTATCTTCTTGTGATTTTCCACTTGGCTACTGACTGATATCATGGTGCAATCATCAAATACCCGTCATCATAAACTATTCTCTGATTAGGGTTACCATTATGACTGTGTTCCATTCAGTTATACATAAACCGCCATTATGGATTAATCAAACATTAGATGAAGACTGGTGGAAGTCAAACCAGGTCAGGAGGCAAGAGGTATTCCACCCTTGGTTACGCCATGCAGGATTGAAATGTAAGCAGCTTTCAACATGTGACTGGTTACGGTTGGATGAGTAAAACAAAGGACATCTTATCGGGCACGACCACATATATCGCTGCAGCGGTGCACTTATTAGTTGGTGCTCCTGAAGTTCTCTGGCAGCTTCTTGTATGTTTATCACGTTCTGGCGAGCAAACAACCGAGCCTCTGCTGATTCTCGCGTATTTAATCGTGGGCCTTCCAATGAGCCAGCTGCCTTATCAAGTGGCGGGCGTGGTACAAGCCCGCGCATATGTATTTCTGTTGCGGCAAATTCACTACACCTTTGAGGGAGCCACAATGTGATCAGTGTCCCGTCTTTAAATGCGACGCGCCTATTCATTTGCAATTGCGTTTTTTGCTTTCCGACTGAACGGCCAACATGGTCAATGTCTACTGTAGCGTGACGGGCGGTGGTAGCCGTAAAACCACCCGAAGTGTGTACCCAGTATCGGGTAAACAGCGCGGGTGTTGTTAGCTCCATACGCTGACTATTGTCTGAATTCTAGTTTCCGGAATACAGCAGCTTTTGACATTCAACGGGTCCAAATTTCGTGCGAGAGTGACCTGTGGACCTACTCGTTTTAAAGTGCGAACGGTGAGGGCAGCTATGCTCATTTGCATTCCTTATCTAAGCAAGGGAAGAGGAAGGTTCGATGCCGAATGGTAAGAGATGGGAATTATCGACACAGGGTTACTGCGATTAGCTACATGTTATGGGACCTGCAGAGTAAATACAAGAAAGGAGGGTTGAGAAGGGTATGAGACCTGGATTTGATATGGCAGTGGGAGTGGTTCAGCAGTAGGGTGTTCTTGTCTATCCACCCTGCTGCATGTAGGGAACAGGGCGATCAGGTTTAAACTGCGGGGCAACCGATGCAGTATGGGACTATTGGTGTCATGAGTAATCGTGGTTGTATGTAGACTGAGATACTGCCAAGACGCCTACACTGGAACAGCTGAACAACTAGAGTTCACAACCGAATCATCCGTCTCAGAAAGCTGTACCGTAAGGCAATGGGTGGGTGCAGATAAGCCAAAACTAGTACATTTCTCCGGAATGTGACACCAAGCTTCTTCCATCCCCCAACCTGTAGGACCAGAAGACTGGTTTGTCAGATCTCTAGCCGCCTGATACGTGAATCTGTCGGAGTGATCGTCACACCGTTCAGTTTAGCCCAATATATCATGGAGATGTGCAAGACGTCACATCGCATCAATGTCTAGTCTCTTCGTGACGGTCCCTTTCTACTAATGCATGTTATAAAAGTTTGCACGTTATGTAAAGCCATTATTCTGATGCTGTTCACCTTTGGTGGTTAGTCTACGTTCTTGGGCAGTTTGGACTATTCATTAAAAGTTGTTCCCCTTAGTGCGTGATCCGCATTACTTGCTACCAGTTGCAGTTGGTAAGGAAACAAACTCCAGTAAAAAGTATCTTCATGAGGCAATAACACGTTTTACTAATTTAGTATTCGTTTAAAATGACGGAATCGTTCAATCATATCACTTCAAATGAACTGGCTTTTACTACGACGTGGCAAATGTCTGCATCAGCCTTGTGTGCACCTTGAGGTCGCCTCGGTTTTCACCAAAATTTTCGCACGGTAACTGAATTTTGGTCCATCCAGGTGTAAGTTGGACAACCCTCACCTCCACGATGAATGTTTGGAAACGCTCCAGTAAAATATCCCGAGAAACAAATCATTTTGTGAAAGGTATACATAACAACTGTTGGAATCACCTGGTTCAGCTGAGTGATTGATACAATTTTAAGTTTGTTTTATAATCCATCCATTTTTGTGCTCATTGAAATGTACTACCGCTAATGTTCACTTTAGTGCGATTGAAAGAATTACGCAAAATGTGCTTTCTGTTTTCCGCAGTTTTCCCCTGTTCATCAGTAATTAAATTCACGCGTCACTGGGTTTACAAAGTCAGTGGTAAAAAATTCATTTTCAAATGATTCCAGTGAAGGAAATTCTATCTGAATGGTCGATGGTAATGGTGCTGGTTATGAGAGACACAGTATAGTTTTGTTCCGCTTCAAGGTGTTGATAAGATCACTTTAATGTTGCTTGCTCGGACTGAGGTATAAGATAAAAATCTCTGTTTGAATCTGCATTGAATTATGCTCACGAAATGAGAACCTACAATGTCTTCGCTAGCGTAGTATGATAGAGACAAGCGGGGAATTCAGCGTAGCAGTTCATATTGGACCAAACTTTGAGGGTGTGTGATAAAATTGCCGGTTGTGTGAAAAATCCCAGAAAGCAGGAAACATGGAAACAAATAATCTTAAACGTGGTCGTTCGCCGTTCATCTGACTTTATCTTCATTTCGTGATTCTATCTTACCCGATTGGCTTCTGTGAACTCCACAATTCCCAACATTTTGCTCTCCAGAATTCGTTGCATTAATGATGTGCCGAAAAATCATTAACATACAGGACACACACATATGTCGCTTACGTTGTATAGTTTAGATCTTTTGTCTTGAAGAACATAATCACCGACTTCTTAGCTCCCTATCCAGTGGAGCTTTCAGAGTCCATTCATAAACAAGTTTGGTTACACAATAAAGATTACGATACAATCACGTGACTTTTTAACTAACACCCCTTTCACCAAAGCGCTCTCACCTGATAATCTAGGATTCTTGATTAGATTGCCATCAATGTCCTGAGGAAGTACAAATTCGCAAAAAGTGCACATATATGTTTATGATTTAGGAATTCGTGATAATGTAAGGCACTTTTTGTTTCCACGTTGATGCACACTTTTTATGAACGTCATAAGACGTATGGTATTCGGTATATTCATGAGCTACATGGTTTTCTACCTAATGTATGTTGGTGATATATTCACAATCACTGGCTGTGCTAATATATGCAGATATGTTTTCAGTAAAATTGTGGTGTAAAGTAGTAGATTGGCTTTTTGAAGATCCGTGGTTGGTAGGACAATTCGTACTAAGGGCGTTCGTCTGAATACAAAAAAAGTTGGAAGCATGAAAACTACCTGCTTATCATAAAGCTATTAAAAACCGTATAATTTTACCGAGTTTACTCACGAAATAAATTTAGTCAGATATGATTGAAGCGGAAGGATAAAAACAGCCAACAAGTGAGTCCTGATTTTGAATGCCTTGTTTACTGTGGCAATGCTCAGGTACTCATATCAATCCCATGTACAGAACAGGCGAAGTACAAACGTACGAACTCGTTTACACTTACGAGCCAACTCATGGTTTCACTCAGCATGTGTACATTTTCTTTTCGTGTGTGTGTGTGTGTACCAGTCGATGCGCGTGCACCATTTGACGCACAGTTTCTTCCGTAATCTGAAGATCTCAGTGAGATACTTCTATTAGATGGCTCACAATCACGCAAATAAAAGCTCGCCAAAGGGGTGTATCCTACTAATCCAGTTTTCACTAGCCCTGTGGTAAAACTCAACGTGGGCTATTTTCACATTACTCCGTGTTAACCACTGAACTTTAACAAACCATGGCTGGCCAGTGGCAACTATTTGGTGCCGCCTGTTACCTTCAAGTTGCAGAAACAATTTACATAGTGAAGGTTAATACGAAGCTTTCCGCTATTCACAGTATATACTCCTAGGCAACGACGTTTAAGTGGAACAAACCTTGGCAGAAAGGTGGGCGATCAAATCATTCCAGTGAAAAGTATCTGTGTCCTTACGCTGGTTCTCTAAGTTTACCACGAACAAAACCTAGCGAAAGACTAGAAGAAGACAACTTTCACCCGCGAGGTCCCTCTTAATATGTAGTTACAGATGTATCGTTCATTGCACACAGGTTTCTCTGGCTGCCTGAATTGAAACGTGGTGACCGTGGTTAACCTAAGCATTGCTCGAAGACGGTTCCGTCCCCGCAAGGTTACCTCTGCTCGACGGAATTCACAGCCATAAGCTATGCAAACGGATGTAAACTCACCCATGTTGTCCACTAAGAATGACATTACCTCTGGTGCCAGCGGGAATCCTTAGGAACTTTGCTCCCAGTAAGTCTTCCAGCCTCGGCTATCTTGGCGGTTTCTGTCGTCTATACGAACCGATGATCCGTCAGCGGTTTTCTATAAGCGTTATCAAAAATCAACACCTGTTCTATCTGCAATGTCTTTTCAAGCTGGTCCTTTTACAAGTAGTTCATGTAGCCGTTGAAATTTCAGCAATATGCCAGTATACAGCACTCTGCCATTCAAAATTTACCTGAGTTCCCTCACATGTTACGGACATAACCTAACGACCTGGTCGGGTCACAGGATATTAGTACTTGTGTACTGGAAGGATCCAGAGAATAATCGGAAAATCCACAGGATGTGTGCAGGAATCAGACTTGACCGCCATCTTCTGAAGAAACTTTCCTCGTTATGTACCCCCCTTGCTAACTTTCTATACACCTTCGTTTGGAAATGTGTACATCATTTTTCAACTTGACTGGTTACCGAAATAATAAGCGGGAATCTTCGTTCACCTTCCTTATCCTGTCATGTATGGTTGGATTTCAACCTGGCAAAGTCATTTGACGGTGAACTATTTTATTTACGTGTTTCTACCGACCTTCCAAACTCCAATACTTTGCTTCCTACGACGCCTGGGAAATTAGTTCCCCGAAGCAGTCAGAGTCCACCTTCGGGCGCTATCATTTTTTGTATGTAGTCACCTTTTGAACTCAACGAGCTTCAACTCATCAATGGGTCGTTCAATTTCATCAACCTTCTGCTTATATTTGTACAGGTACTTTCTCACCTATCTGTTATTTTTACACTTTCTATCGTTATCATCCCTTTGATTGCTTTGTCATTTGATCGATTGGGTAACCACAGGAGTTATCTTGATGTTGTTGGAATCGATGCAACAAAATAATACCTCGCCACTGTTCACTATCGATAACCGATCGACAGTGAAAAACCAAAAATCAGCGCCTTGACCCCGTTCATTAATATCGACCCTGGAGCGTACACAGAAACAAGTTAAGCTAGCGAGGCAAGGAGTGAGTTGTGAATTTAGCTCCAGGACGGATGTTACAAAATGGATGGTTTGACTAAAACAAAAGGGGGTGTAAAACAAAAATCACCAAAAAGTTGCACATGAGTGCGGCTATCAAAATATTACTTGTTACAGTTGCTATAATGTCAGTCGCAGCTAACGTTTCATTGTCCATCTATGAACTGATCTTTACAATGCCCTACTAGGTCGATATACCATAATGAGCCTCGCCCAGCGAGCAAGTACAGACTCGTAGGCATTGGCCGATTACTTACGTTGTCGAATATTAATACCCAGTCAATACTCACTGTCTGAAAAAACCGACCGACAATGAAAAACGATGACTCGACGTGTTGACCCCCCGTATATTAGTATCGACCCTGGAAAATAGAGTGCGCAGAGAAACACATGAAGCCAGCAAGGCAAGGAGAGAGTTGTGATTTTAGTCCGGGGACGTATACCACCAAACGGATAGCCTGATTGAAACAAAAGTGGGTAAAAATTAAAAGCATCACAAATATACAGATGGATGCGACTATCGAAAACATTATTCATTATAGTCGCCACAACGTCAGACAGAAAGGCTGAACTCTTCTAGTATTCATTATGCCTCTCTTGGAGCAAGAGGGTAGAGATTCCATGTAACCCCTCTCATGTCCATAACCCGTGGGGTTTCGGGTTGCAACCGCAGCTTTGGATATATATTTCACAAAGGTCTGTAGTGCTAGTTCTTGAATTTGTACGCCCAAGGTTTCCCCAACCTTATGCTACCGTGAATCGGAAGTCGCAAGGAGAAAACGGTGAATCTGCAAACAGACTTTATTTATTGATTTACTCACCGTTCACAACAGACTCCAATGTAACAATTGAGGGGTGTTAGGGAGCTGGACGTGAGAGCACCTTGAGCACAACTGCACAGCAGTCGCCAGAGTGGAAGGGTGCGTCGACGGAAAATTCCAGTCTACCTTCAGAATTCAAACAAGCGCAAGACTGATTAAGCGGCGTTCCTGACGGTACTAGCTCAACATTGTTATTCTAGTGAAGGTAACCTGCAGCAGTAGAGATGATGTGAATTCATTATACGGCTACGAGCAAAACTGCGATTCTTATGCCGACCCACTAACTTTGATGCCAGTGGTTTGTAGTAAATTTACATTCACAAGTAATGTGAACCGGCGCGGTGGTACTGGCAAGGCAACTCTCACGTCGCGGGGAGTTTAAAATTTTGGGGACGTCGAAGGTGATCTCACTACAGGCCTAGTCTCTCCATACAGTTATCTACGTTCATGTCAGTTACAAACCTCGTGACCGTTCCATGAATTCACCCCAGCTTTTGCACTCCCCTTTCGATGCAGGAATAGGCCGCTGGTCTCCGGCACTCCAGGACTAGTCCAGAGTGTTCAGCGGACGAACTGACAAGCGCTCTATTCACCAACCTGTTGTGAGATTATCTTGTTGCCCTCAGTACACTATGAGCTGATACATGTTTTGTTTGTGTTGTACGACGCCTTGAACGACGTTAAGACAAGAGCACCCTTGTCAACGCGACTTTCCGCTCGTTTAACAACCGTCTGCCAATGTGGTAGGCACCCAGTCCATTCCTCCTCTTTAATGCATATACGCACATTTTGAGGGGTTCATCAGCGGTGCTAATTCAGAAGCCCACCCCATCAAGTGATCAAGATCGGTCTGTAGTATATCGCGATCTTCTATCATTCTTATGGTGCACCGGACACTGCGGCAAAGAGCATTCACAAAAAGATGATTCAGTGATCCTGCAGGAATCGTTCAAGATCCAGAAACAGTAGTGGGTCCGCGATGTGGCCCAGAGAAACCCCGTCGGCACCTCACGTTAAATGGAGCAGATCCCGTCTACCACAACCAGTTAAGTGCGATTGCGACGGAAGTCCGTTATCCACTTCAAAATGGGTCCGGTGACCCCAAACACTTCGAGCCTGCCTAAGAGCTATCTATACTGAACTTTTTCAAAAACCTTGCTGAAGTTCTCAAATATTCTGTCCGCTAGCATACCGCTAGTTTTCGTCTCAATCGAACTCTTTTTAGTTTGTGGTGATTTGGTCAGACAGCAGCTGCCTTGAAGAAAACCTCGTAGATATAGGTCTAGTAGCTCGTTTACCCGTAGAAATATTCTGAGCCTCCTGCCCATGAAACCTCCATAGGACTCCCAAATCAAAGATAAAGTTCTCTGGTCGACAGCTAACTGGCAGCTCGCGGCTGCCAAGCTTATACACGAAACACACGAATGTTTTTCTCCATCCAGTTAAATTCGACTATATTGCTAAGACATGTTGAACATTCTAGTTGGTAAAACTTGAAGCTCATCCGTGCTGGTGAGTGCAAACTATCTTGACTGCATATCTTGTGCAGAGTGGGATTTTCCGTCTGCACCACAACCTCCTATCCCCTGATCTACTCTGCGCTGATAACCAAGTCTTCAGGAAAACGCAAAGAAATTGGACATTTGAACAGAGCACACCGTAGCATACCGATCGGCCAGGGCCTCGTCCGTTACCCCTTCAGCTTCTGCTCTTTCAAACTCTCCAGTAACTGTAGGTGTGTCCTTTCTTGTTGCAGCTTATCTTCGAAGGTAATTATATGTCTTTGTTACAGTTATCACTACCTGTTTTCGTTTCGTGATCCTCAATGTGCAGCTCTGGTTGCGAAAACTTTTGTAGCGCTCCTATCCACATCTAGTTGATCGAAGTAGTTTGTATGCCTCATTTCGGCATTGGAGACAGGTTCTTAGCCTACGGTCAAACCACGGTGGCCACTGGCAACAAGGTTATGGAATCCAGACTGGGGCAAAACCCTCAACCTGTGTTCGCACCTACTACTCCACATATTGCCCTACTCCACTAACTGTTAGCATTTGGATTATCTTCATCTGCCTAGCTAACGGATTCCGCTCTTCCATTCATCTCGGCAAACGATCTCCGTCAGAAAATTGGACCTACTCTTGACTTTCTTTCTTATATTTCTTTGTCCCGAGTGAATCATGAGTATCACTCCCCAGTGGTGCCAGGTGACCCGGACGGTTGCTGTTCGACGGTTGGACGGAACACCGAGTCTATTGCGGGTGCGTGGTCACCAAGACATCTCGTAAGCATACGGACGCGCTAGTAAAGACACTTTCAAGAAGAAAGCGGATATTTTCTTGTGTGGATACTCGTTGGCTGCAAACGTGGCTAAAGCTGCTGATAAATCAGTAGTGCGTCAAAGACAAACATGACGAGACAGTAGCTACCAGTGATGTAGTGTTGAAGCTATTCTGTATCAAGGCCAGTAACGATCCAGGAGTCCTGTAGATAACATTCATCGCCTCCGACACATTTCGATCAGCAACTCGAAATCATGGACGAAATCGATGCCAGTAACAAGGAAAAGAGTATTGGGCACAGCGAGAACTCAGCGAAAAGCACGGCAAAGATCAAGGTTCAAACCCAACGGTTAACGGCCGAAAGGTTCAATGAGCTGGCAGTGTAGAACTAGTTTCTTACCGTGAATCAGTTGCGGGTGATTCTATCCTCTTCTCCTGAGTTGCCGAAGAAATTCATCTTGAAGCTCGAATACTTCGAGAAAGAAAGACGACCAGTTTTTGAGAGGCCTGGAGTTTTCGTCATCATAAATCTCCGGCCCGCCACTTCAAACTTTTGTTACTGTAATGGCTACGTGGTGATCGTCATCTTCTAGTATTTCAACCATCCTTACAAAGACTTGGAATGAGATGGCGTACGCGCCGAAGATGATTTGGCACGCTGATCGATGGCACACAGGTCTGTCAGTTCACGTCCCATTTGACCTATCTGAGAGTCCGGTTATGACTAGCTGTGTTCACGAATTTCGGCAACTGCTTTGTGCAGAACCGCTACTTGGGCGTCCTTCGTGGCCAGCAAATTATCTGTGGGACAGTTGTGGCGACTATCTACCCAACTAATGACAAAGACGCCCTTCCCCAACAACATTTGTGTATCGCATCGGACGAGGCCACCAGGTGATCCAGCGGGTGTCACTGTCTCTCGGGTTGAAGTACTTGTGTATGTTTTGGAAGTCGTTGCATCCGCTGTTGAATCGTTCACCGGCGACTAACGTCTACACCGAGTTACTAGTAATCTCTTGATCTAACAAGTGCTTTCCTCACTATCCAACGGCAGAGAAGGTGATGTAGCGGCCTGGGAATTTCACTGGTCTGCCTGCGGTATGGTGTGTAAAATAGTTTCAAAACTCATAGTTGCGTATTGTACCTAGGCTATTAAGAAAGCTCGCACGATGCATGTTGTCCGATTGTTTGTCTACATGTCATGTGACCGTGGCGCGAACCAAAAAGACACACGTGACATTCTTTCGGTTTACTCGCTCTTCGACGGCCGGTCTCTAGCCTCTCTAGCTATTTCGCGTGTCGGTGCCTTTTATGGCGCTATCAGAGACCACCTGTACATTTCGTCGATTAAAGATTTGGTCTCTCTCCTCAACGGCCTTTTGCTTTTCGCGTCTGATAATTGCGTACCTGGGTAAAATGCGACTCAGTGCGACGAGCACTAAAGTGATCTATCTTCGAAACGGTTGAGGAGAAGGCGCATTTAAAAACTGACATTTTTACTGCATTCATTGGATAAATATATACGAAAATCTTATTCCTCAACACGGCCAACAACAACTCTGGACCAAGATTCCCCAAAGCGGGCACTGCTAACGAGACCAATGATACGGAAAACGAAAATTTGATCTTATCTCCTCAACGCCCATAGCAAGTGCGCGAATTTAAACGTGATTTATATAATTTTAACAATTTTATTTTTACATTTTACGCACTCAAAACGCAATGTTATGACCAAGAAAACGGTTCACTGAACTCTAATCTATACTATCATATGTGACTTCATCGGAATCACCAGTTAAGATAATCGGGCGAACCTCAGATGACTGATCGAGAATACAAGGAGTAAACAAGGGGCGCACTGTCGATCCGCGAATTCAGCGTGGGAGCGAGCGAATAAGATGTTGAACCGATAATACGGTAGAAGTTTAAGCGAGCGTGCTGTGTGAGTCTCAGGTCCGAGTGCGCGGGGTACTCGTTGCTATTCCAAATCGTTCAAACAGACGTTTGGGCTCATAAAAATTCCAAAACTTTATGAATGCAGACGACAATAGGTACTCCATTATTGTCAACGATAACCAAATAAGATTACTAGATATTCTATCTCATAGATTTAAATTGGTCGATTCCTCCTGTTTGTTCTTCGTGAGCGTTATCTCCTTCTTAATTCATCAATTTATTTTAATGACAGTTACTTTCAGGTTAAGACAGTTTGAACCCTATCCAGTGAAGCTATACTGGTCACGATTCTTCTCTTGTTTCAACGGGTGTGTGAACTCGTTTGCATCGATAGATGTTATGGACTTATCTTGTTCCGGCGGTATTAACGGTTTGAATTCATGAGGTACATATTTAAAATGCTTTACAAATGATCAAAAAAGTAGAAATTTCTTCTCCTGCCGTCACGGAATCGAGCGCCCTCAAAAGTTCACTGGTGTAATAAACTGGGCAGATCATGACACATGCTGTTTCGTTTCGTAAATTGAACCGGAATGACAATGTCTCCGGTATTTTTTACTCACTTCCAGCACATTATTTTCTATGCATGTTACGTTCAGTGTACAGGTAAACTACTCGCCTATTGTTCGGATCAATACAAACTTCGTCTTCGCGTGCCTCGCCTTCTGATTTCACGCGGTCTGCATTATCACGAACTTGGCGTGGCAACATTCGTTTTTGCACACCATAAAAACCAAATTTACTAGAAACTTCTTTTGGCTGATAGTGCACCTGTGTATTACGTTCTGTTGCGATCAGTTACTGTGAGTCACAGTAAATAGCTCAGTGAATTTCTTGTTTCATTTTGTTGTCCCAAAATGTTACTTGGTTGACCAGAGTCCATTTTACGTGGCGTAAACTTCAAACGTTTTTCCCGCTTGCGTCGACAGGTTCGTTTTTGTGAGTTGATGACTTTTTACTTTTAACTTGGCTGACCCAGGGCCAGATTCGGCTGCCTTGAAAACTGTCGCTTATGTCAAACTTCTTGAGCCCGGTAAGTGTTTTCTCAGATTTTCATTTATTCGAGTCGAAGCCGCCCTCGGTTCTTGGTGCACTTGCCCACAAACGTCTATGCACGATGTCTTAGTTGCCAACCTCCGCATGTAAGTCGGTACTGGAGCTGCCGACGCTATCCACAAGCTGCCCAGTATTAGCTCGTATGACCAAATAAAGGCTGCAACTGTTGGATGAACCGCAGCTCCCGAAGAACACAATCTGCGCAAATTCATGTAAGAGTTGAGCTAAACGACAACACTCGTCCACAAATCTATCGCCCTGTGACCTGGCTACAAAACAAGCATACGGTTGAGGAACAAGTTTTGCTCGAGCTGTGGCACAAAAACCTACCGGACGATACTAGAAAAATACTGACGATCTTCGATGAGAACACGTTTGGCAGCATTCCGTTCTGGTTAGCCTGTTACAGTGACCAAAGCCGAAGGACGCCAGTGCATAGCCATTATCAAAAGTGGTGTGCACCGAACTACCTGTGGCTCTGCTTACACACCACTTATCCAGTGTAAACCCGAAAAAAATAAGACGATGACTGTGTGTGTGAGGTCTGTGTGTCCAGCCGGCCACTGCTGGTTAGCCAGTTAGTAGACTGCCTTCAAAGTGAAACCCGTATCTCACGAAGAAAAATAGAGTGAGACTCCAATGGTAAGACCTAAGCTGGTAGGGAAAATAGTGTCCAGTAAACGAGTGGAATTGATTGCGCTCTGAAGAGCACATAGAGGAAAAACAAAATATGTGGTTGTACCGGAAGGAAACAGACGAGTCATTCGCCATAGGGTATACCAGCAAAGCTAAAGGAAACGTAAGTTAGAAGGCCACATACATCAGGTTTCTTGAAAAAGGAGCGGGTAGGTTCCAATTAAAAGCAGTCGTCCGTTAATAAGAAAAAAGCAAATATAACGGCGTTTAACTACTGGACCCTGGCGTACTGGTCTCTTGGCTGACGGTGTACTATGAATACATTGATGGTCCAGTAATCCCAAACTATCATCGCACCAGCAGCCGCACACATCGCAAAGCCACATCGCCATGACGCTATGAATTTTGGCATCGATCATTCTCTTGTAATCCGTACGCCTCCGTTCTCGGCAGCACAACGTCTACTGACTGAATTTACGGACGCCCGCCCGAATCTCTTTATTCCAAATCGTTGGGTTCAACGCTAACTTCTCCCAGCATCTAATATCAGTGTTACAGTGCAAAATACTTACCTGGATAAAACCCTGGTATCGCTTACTTGATTCCGCCGGCCCGTACAGTAGCTGCTTTGGAGGAGGTTCATCATCCATCCGATAGATGTGACCCAGCAAACAAAGCTGATTCCCACCGATATGACTTCCGCTCTGTCCTTGTCAGCTCGCCTCAGTATATCAGTGTTCGGAACCTTGTCCGTCCACCGAATGTTCAAGATACGTCTTAGACACTACGAATGGAGACGGCTCACACAGTGCAAGCTCCGTTGGTACAGTGTTCAAGCTTCACTACCGTGCAGGAGTATGTGTAACACCACTGATCTGTAGATACAGAGCTGAGGTTCCCGCAGACACGTACTTCAGGCTTTTCGAAAGTAACAATAGCCTATTTCTCGCGAGCCCGTGATTCGCGGACCGAGAACCCACCTGTATGCAAACTGCTACCCAATTAGTGGGAGTTCGCGCAGCAGTCGACAACATCCCCATCGATGCGCATTTCAGGCTAAGGTTTAAGAATAGCACCTCCGCCTGGAGAAAGCTGAAATAGTGAAAAGGCCTTACCTGTGTTACTATCCACTCCGTACTTGAATGCTGCGGTCGTGCAAGCCATAGCAATTTGCTGAGATTCATCTTCCCTGTGAGCGAACAGCGCACCGTCATCTATAGAAAGCAGCATGCGCATCGTTTGGGTGTGTGATCGGGTCGGTGGACCGAAACGTTGAATACTCCGTTGATGTCCACCCGTTCAGTATTCCACCTCAACGCCGTTCTCGCCGAGTCCTGGAAAGGAACTGTTAGCATGACATTCGAATGTGAACTAGGTGAGACTGGGGTAAACAAACATCCCTGCTTCAAATTAAGGATAAGGCGGAAGTCAGAGGCCGATCCATACGGCTGTACCTTCACCTTCATCCCAGCCTGCAACATTCTTATCAAATTGAAGAGATTATCTGAACATCCAGATTTACCAAACGACAACGACAACGTCTCGCAGCTCATGGAATCAACCGCCTTGCTGGGGTTCACAAAGGGGGTATACAGGGGATGGCTGCATCCCCGGCACTTTTCCTGAATCTGCCCAGCAGCAAACACCAGGCCCACCCTTCACTGACTCGCTCGGAATCCGCACTACTACTCGGGAATATTGGCCCCAAAAACACCCGCATTCAGCCCGTCACGTAGACAATTACCTTTTCTGCGCTGTTTAGCAGGCTGATGCTCCCATAACTGTCATGGCATTGCTTGCTATTCGTACCTACTAACAAAAGTGTGATGAGGTCATCCTTGAAATGAGGCAAACCAGTAGGAGCAAAGTACGTCCAAGCGCCGGTTCGTCATTCCTCCGGATTTCACCCAGTAAACTATTCTTGTCTACAGCTTTACTGCTGCACAACTGTCCAAACTTTCTCAGCTACTTTGTCAAGTCCGAGACGAGAACAAGCGAAGATTTGGTGGTTTATTGCTGCAGGCTGTCCAAGGTCACCAAGTCAATGGTGGCAAACTGCTTATTGGGCTGCCAATGTGTTCGCGCCAGGCTCTTGTTACGTCCTCCGGCTGAGTGGCGGAACAGCTGGGGTCCACGTCAGTCACTACCGTGGCAGATTGGACGGATGGACCGGAAGTCGTCCTAAGCAAATCGTAGAACTCAGTGTGTCGTGGGTGACCGACGTAGCCTTGTGTCCGCTTAACTTGCTGCTTCCACCGGTCGTCCTTGATACGGAGAACAAATTTGACCAGTTGACGGCAAGCGCTCTGAAATGTCGCTCTTTTGTCTTCACTTTCCGGGTCCGGAAGCGGCAAGTGGTGCGTTGTCCTCTCGCCCCAAGTTGGAGGTAGCCGCACTGTCGTCGTTGAACCAGTACGGCGTTCCACGCGTCCTAAAAGGTAGGGGTAAGGGGGAATATTCAGACGACATGCAACTGCACGTTGAAAAACAACTGTTGTATCTCCATTCGGGTTCAGTCAACAATAAGCCTTGCAGGCAACAACAATGGTAGAGAGAACACGTGACCCAATAGAAATACATACTCTGTTGTCACATTTACAAGCAGTAGCGTCGTCTTCAAGTGCGTGAATGAATGAGCCGTTCGTCGTTGAAGGCGCGGCCAATCAGAACGCTGCTTGAACCCTGACACGGCCTTGACGCGGATACATCAGTCTTTTGACATCTAACTGTTAGTTGTCCGAATGATCTACGAAAAAAGGCCTGCATACAAGAATAAACGTACTGAGCAGCTTATGGACGGTGTTTCACTCAGCGCCACGCATCACCCACGTGACAGACGACGAATGTCACGCTGTGGTACAATGACCTAATCCAGCAAATGATGATGACTGTTTAGTGGTTGAGCTGATTTCGTGATATTGCTCTGGAACACTCAGCCTGGCTCCGACTGGTCAGTTTACCATCAATAAACGGCCGTTCACTTATCAATACTGACAGGATTGTGGCAAGCAACTGACTATAAAACTGGTTGATTGTATCGGTGGGACAAATATTTGGACACAAACACTGGCAGATTCAGCGCACTCACCTCGACCGAGGCGCAGGCGCATGAACGGGATTCGAAGGCTGACGCTGTGCGGTTAGTCTATCACCAAAGAATTGATGTGGTCAAAGACAACAAAACTGACACCATACTCTCGAGAACTGTCCACCGGGTAGCCTATCCAGTAAAAGGATTATTCAGCACCTAGAATCTTGCCTCGGTCTGCAAGAATTTTCTCACTCAATGCTGCTACGTTGACGCTAAATCGGTTGAATTCCATGGCAGTAAGTGCACTGCAGCGTTCTGGCCATGCCGTGGTGCTACACCGATCCAACAGCGTGCACACATTCTACGTCCCAACGGAAACCTTTTCGCGTTCTAGGGCGTGTCATAGGTTGGTCGTCGTGTTACTGTGGCTCAAGTGGGCAATTTGGGCTCTAGAAGTCGTACTGGCAAGGTCATAAGGGGAGGGACTGAGGGAGGGTTTGGCAGTCACGAGTTTTCGCCCATCTACCCTACCGCAAAAAGCGGATAGGGCGATCCAATTCATCTTGAGCGACGGCCAACGCAGCAGGGTACTAGGTTTTTTCAGCGATTACCCAGATTATGTGGGCTTTGGACAATGCTATGAGGGCCGAGCACAGAGGGGACAACGATCAATGCCCTTATGGTGTTTGTCAGTAAACCTATTCTCCAGTATTACTGTTTCGTTGCGCGGTTGACGATAAGCATACTCTCGGGGCCATCAGAGCTGGCGTCGAGGAGTTCTGTAACTTCTTATGGTGGACTTTCGCCCACTTGAAATTCCGACTATTCATAATTTGTCGAGAGGATTCGGAGGTCATTTAGAACGCATGGAAATGTGTTATCTGACGGGCAAAGCGTTAAAGGCGGAGAAGATAGCCACTCACTTCCATATCATAATTGGTAAAGATGCGTACAGCTTGGTGAAAAGCCTGTCAATTCCTGATTTCCGAATTTCGCTCTGTTACGAATCCTTGAAGAAACCTCTGCTTTCACATGTCCAGCCCATAAATCTTGAAGCAGCTGAAGGAGCCGAATTCTACGCGCTCGTGGAAAAGATATCAGACAGTACGTACTCGAAATCCAGACTCAAGCAGCTCAGTGTAATTTCGAAGACCAATTGCAAACACAACTTCGTGACCGTTCGATCGCCGGATTAGACATGCGTGACTTGCAACGGAATGTTTAACTCCTTCGGAATTCCAATTTCGAATCAGCCAGGACACCATGCGATCAATATCAGAATGTCAAAGCTGCTGTGAAAGATGAACCGATGACTTTGTACGACAACAATGTGAGACCATCAGATGGTCAATAAAGGTGGCGGGCCGAAAAGGTAAATATTCGGAATGCAACTGATAATAATCAACCTGCACCCGATCCGAACGTTGCTGGATGGTGGGACAACTGCAATTAATTTAGTGGCAGACATTCTCGATTGACTTGTTGGTTCCGTACTGCAAAGTGCCACTCCGGTAGAATCCGCCACATTCAATATATTTGTCACATTCTGAAATCTTCCACACTGTCCAATGGTGACGACGATAACTTGAAATCCGACTTCCATCCTACTGCCCTTGCTGGTTATTTTGTTAACCTTACCAGTCACACCAGAAGAAACTATCTCGTCAATAACTGTATTGTATATTCATTCATTGTGAACACTGGTAATGCTGAACCACTCATCCCTGTTGATTTTGTAAAGTGCCTTGAGACGGCAAGTGCAGAGTCCTCTGAAGTCCCTGTGAAGAGTATCATTAGACACGCTTCAACATCTGTTGTGTCTTGTCAAATCATACTTTCTGATTCACAGTCCATTGTAAATAATTTTTGTTTTTCGTGTACTGATAGTGGGCCATTGATAGTTGGTTTGGAGGATATGAAACTTTCGGACATTTCTGTCTCACTGTTCTCGGATGCATTTAAAAACATAAATGCGCAGTTCAATTCTCCAGTGTTCGAAAGATTTCGGTGATGTACGTATTAAACCAGCTTCGTTGGATCTCATAGGCAATCCGATTTTTATGAAGAGACGAATCACTCCTTTTGAGTAACCTGTCGGAGAAGCGATCGATTAACTTGTGTAAAAAGGGACATAAACGTCTCTGCAATTTTCGACTTAGGCAACATCCATTGTGATTCCGTTCAAATGTGATGGCGAAACGCGTCATATGTGCGGCGGCCACCGACTCACACTCAATATATTCCTTCTACAGATGGGATGGAACCTGAATTTAGCGATTTACGTTTTGTGGATAAAAGAGTGGCAGTCAGTGCT
>QNGE01003875.1:60116-73341 GCA_008508345.1 Paragonimus westermani | reverse complement strand
GTGTCCAGTTGACTGCAGTGACGCGGACATCAAGGACGCCTCATCCGGATCTAGCCGCTCTCTTTCGGTCGACACATGGTTCTGGTATGGTCATTCTCGCCGGATATGTGAACACCCGCGTCGACCGTTTTGATGAGGCCGAATCTCGTTCTAGGTGGCAGGTTTGGGAGAGCATCACATCGGTGGGATACTGGTGGACTACTGTTACAGCTGTGTGCTGAGCATAAGCTGTTCATAGCCCGCACTAGACTTAGGCATCGTGCAAACCATTGTTACACTTAGCGCCCACCTTCTCCAAACCAGACCTGGTCTCAGATGGACCATATAGCTGTTAGTTATAGGTGGCGTGTTTCGATTCAAGAGTGTCATTCTTACTTGACCATACACTTGGATCCGGTTCGTGTTGGTACACTGTCGTTTCGTTCTTACTCTTGATGGGCAACGACCCCACCGACAGCAACGTTTGGTTGTTGAGAAACTGCCTGTAACGTCCGTAAGGCTTAAGTACAAAACCAGCGTAGAAAGCTGCCTTAGTAGTTCTTATTCCGGTGACTGTACTAGATGATGGGCTGAGGTCTCAAGCAGTTTATGAAGCAGGTATTGTTGCATGCGGCCTGCGGGTTCGCGTGTTGATCAGACATTGCATCTCAGAGAAATCCCTGGAATTGTTATAAGCTAAACGATGCACTCCTCCTGGCAGTTGATGTAACAAGTTTGGGAGAGATATCCCGAGGAAGCTGGGACGTAACCTAAAGGTTGATCGTGAGGCTTGGTTAATGGTTAAAGTTAAGGAAATGGCGACCACTCTTGCTTCATGGAATATCGGTAGACTCTTCAAGCTTATCTATCCTACTCGTCCCGGACGACCGTCTGTCAGTGAAGCTATCAGCGTGGCAGATGGTACACTCATCTGTGATAAGTTCAGAAGGTTAGAGCGTTGGGCGGAACACTGAGGATCGATTTAGCTGGCCTCTTGCTTTTAATGTTTTGTCACCACAAACTTGTAATGTAGTGCACTGGTCGGTAGATTTAGCACCACCGACTGAGACTGAGGTTCGCAATTGCATTGCGGCTCTCAATAGTAATATGGCTGCTGGTCCAGATGACCTTATGTCGGCACTTTTCTAAAAAGGTGGAGAGGCGTTAGTAGAGGCTTTGACTCATTCGTTTCAATTTGTTTTGGCGGCGGAGATCATCCCTCCCTCACTTGATATTTAAGAAAGCTATCAGAGACTGTTAAGAAAACCATAGAGAGATTGGTTTGAACACAGTCATTACTGAGGTTCTGGCATCCATTTTACTTTGCCGACTCACCGCAGCTTGGGAGGCAAACATTAGGGAATAGCAGGTAGGGTTTTGCTCTGGGCAAGGTTGTATTGATCACATTTTTACTTGTCGTCGAATTCTGAAGTAGCGTTATGTGCATCGCCAGCCAACAATTGCCGTATTTCTCTCCTATCAAGGTGTATTCGATTCAGTGGATTTATCTACATTCCTAGTGTCGCTCAAACACAGGGGTGTACTGACCAAGTATGTGAAAATATAGTGGGCGCTCTATTCCCATACTTCAGCTGAGGTTAGGGTTTACGGTGAAGTGTCTGGCAGTCTCGGCACCATGAGCGGCGTGCGTCAAGGCTGTGCGCTGTCACCATTTTTGTTTAATCTTGTGATGGACTGTATACCGGAGGATTGTCTCCGACTCTCACGAGCTGTCAGTGTGGATCTGCTACCCGGTGGAAGAATGACTGATCTTGATTATGCTGACGACGGTGTGTTGCTGTTGGACATTTTCCAAGTAGCACAAATGACTCTAAATGCTATTTCGCGTTCTGCTAGATACTTTGATGTGCATTTTGCAGTTTGAAAGTGCTTGTGCAAGGTTGTTGTGACTACGTAGATTTATTGTTAGATAATGAAATTGTGGTGGTTGTTGGCAGGTTTGTGTACCTGGGTAACTGCATCGGTGGTGATGGAGATGTATGGTATGAAACAGAAGTGCGTGTGTCTAAGGTTAAGGCAGTATTCGGTAATCGGGGGGGGGGGCACGTCTGGCGACAGAGAGGTCTCTGTGCTGTATAAGGGTCGCGTATATAGGGCGCCGGTGGGGGCTGTGTTAATTTGCAGCAGCGAAACCTGGCCGCACAGGTTGGAAGACGTGAACCGTCTTCAGGTATTTGACCACCGATTTTTGCGTTCACTTGCTCGTATCGAGTGGCACCAGCGTGTAAGTGTCGAGGAGGTTAGGTCGTGGGCATTTGGTAGTGATTGTCAAACGAGTCCCTTTGTTCATTCCTTACATTTGCACAGACTTAGATGGTTAGTTCATGTACTAAGAATGTCAGCTAGTCGTGTTCCACACCTAGCACTGTTCGCTGACTTTGCGGCCGACTGGTTCAAGGTGCGAGGTGGACAGGTAATGTCCTGACCTAGGGAATTGAAGTCGTTTCCCAAGGGGTTAACCACTGTAAATCGAGTCCGTCTCCCGGTCTGGGGCCCTTGCGACTCACAGAGTCGGTGGCTTGAGACGTTAGGTCAGATGGCGGCTAATCGCGCTCAGGGGCGTGAATGTTTTCGTTGTTTGTCCGAGTTGTCTGTGGAGTGAGTGCATTTGATGACGCGGA
The DNA here is from genome assembly GCA_008508345.1 of Paragonimus westermani. Lineage (NCBI taxonomy): Eukaryota > Metazoa > Platyhelminthes > Trematoda > Plagiorchiida > Troglotrematidae > Paragonimus > Paragonimus westermani. Next base: position 70,720 of record QNGE01003875.1, on the reverse strand, counting down.
TGCTTTCTTGCTGATGACGCTTTACTATCGCTTGCATCTCGGTTGTTTGTTTGTAATGTGTAGGCACTTTGATTTTGAATGTTTGAATGTGGGCGTGATTATCTTCGGAAGCCAGATCCCTTCGCATCCCTTTCTTTCTTTCTTCTCTCTCTTCCTGTACAAGGTTTGCTTTTTCTTCATGGTTGTGTGGCAGTTAAGCATTCGTGTGAACCACCGATGTAGTGCTGTCTATGATGATGATGATGATAATTGCGGCCAATTTTATGTGATGTTAAATTTATATAACATCAAAGTCTATTGTTACTAGTAGACTGATTATGTTTATCCCTTTTCTGTGCGGCTATACTAACATTTCACCGCTAACATTTCTATTGTTTCCACTCCTGTATTTGACGACTTTTTAGATTCATTCATACTGTCCGTCTGTTGGTCTCAAACCGTTCAACGCAGACTATGATGTACGTAGACAATTTTAGTTTCTTTTCACTTGTAATACTCCTATAATCCACGTGGCCCAACGAGGCTATATTATCGAATCCGGTTTCTGTCGTCTTAGTTCCTTAGTGTAATGAGTGCGTTTCGATAAGTTATCAAATGCCACTCACAACCATAACCGTTGAAACTCTGGTATAATCTAACTTCACTCGCTCAAAATCGCTTTTTCCGGTTTGTGGAGCTGTCTTGACTCAACTCACGTTTGCGAGCACTGTGTATTGGTTATTACTTGCCGTTGATTGGTTTGAAACTAATACTTTACCCCTCCTCTGTTTATCAGTTGGTGATGAGTTTCATCAATTGTGATGTGTCTACTCTGGCGATGAAGAACTCATAACCCACCTGTTCACTCTACCTTGTTTTCTATAACAGATAGTAAATAACGTTCACTCTGTTAACGCCGGTCAACTCTCTCCTACCCTGGAGCTTCAGTTCCTATCACATGAGTGCAGTGCCGTCTTATTCCGACCTAATTATAATTTAAAATACTTATGGCTAATTAGAATTGTCATCAGTTTTTAGATGAAAGTCAAGTTGCTCCACCCGTTTTGCATACCGAAAACATGGGCTGATCAGCTCATGGTAAGCGTGATACGGTGGATTACCTTGTGCATAATTATTCAGCAACCTCATGCTGAGCAGTTTTGTACGGCCCCAATGTTACACTAAGCGAAGTTTGTTTGGTTCAGATACAGATAAGTCTTATCCTGTGTGGTTCTACCCATAGCATCATAACGACTAGTTATTTATGGGAAATAATGGATATACCTTACATACCTCAAAACTACCCAGTGGGTGTCACCATATATATGTATGTATGTATATCTATGGTAGCTACATTGCCAGCGAAGTTACTTTACTGGTGAAAAAACACCACAGTTAAATAGTTGTTTTCGGGGCATTAATAATTTTTATAGATTAAATAAGAAAAGGTTTCATCGGTGCGGGTGAACTTTAAATATATACTTAACAACGGGTCGAATGCTTGTAAGGGTATCGTCCCTTTCAATGCTGTCCAATCGTTTAATTTTTAGGTGATGGATAGAGGGAAACTGAGAGTGCAGGTGCACAACATGAACTAGTGGTTACCGAGGATTAGAGTAGTAACGAAAGAAAAAACCGGGTGAGCAATAAATTGGGAAGAACCATCGTTCACCAGTGAGTTGTGCTCTCACACATCCAATGGGGCTATGGTTGATTTTTACACGTAAAGGGTGGCCTTCATTCGTTCATTAAATACTTTCATAGTGATGTCTGAATACATACTCGTTTTCGAAAGTTTCAGGCCACATGGTTGTCCACTAAAACAGTGTGCTCTTGGAGAGCATTCGACAATGGAACACTCCGTATGATGCGGTGAAAATATAGCACAACAAGGCACGTTGTTTTGTTTCTCTACAGATTTCTAAGAAACATATCAACTAACAACAGTTAACGGAGATATATCTGAAGGGGTTGAGTCCGGTTGTTCATAAAGTTTTAAACTGCTTTCAGATGACAAAATGGAAGATGGATTTGTTAACGATAGTCAACTGAAATATGAACCCTGAAATTTACTCAACAGTTGACACTAGGCAATATAATATTGCAGTCCTTGTGTCAATAATGATACCACACACAGCACAGTCAATTCGGATCAGTTCAACCGATTCTGTTTCTTTGGTTTTAAATTAGCTGATACTCCACTACTTCATGCTTTTATAACAAAACATTTGAGGTTGAACTGGTATCGTCAGTCTTCGAAAGAGTAGTCAACTTTTTCTGCAAATCAAACAGTGCTATTACACTGTCGGTGGTAAACATAATGAGCACAAGGGTTCATCGCAAAACTTTTTGTTATTGACTGACAGTCGAATTTGATGTTAAAAACTGAGTTTATCCAGAAACTCTGCTAGTTAGGAAATAACAGGTGAACTATTGGCACCAACTGGCTTTGAATTCCGTGCATATATGGTGAGAGATAAAATTAAAGAGAAATTGGAGGGAAACATGAGCAGCGGATGAAGTCTAAAGTTTGTAAGGAGGTAGTTACGCATATGTCCTGTCTATCAGAAAGTAATTGAACAGTGCAAGAACTGGAAATTTTTGCAAATATTGGTTAAACAGTGAAACGGAGAAAAGCTTGAAAACATTGTGTTGCACAAAGCAAAAAAGAGAGATGTAACATTCTTGAGAACAGTGTTTGCACAAAAAAATCAAGTAAAAACAATTAAAATGTCGAGCTTTCCTGGGAACAGAAAATAAATGTGTCATTCAGTTGAGAATGATGATTGATATTGATTGTGTCGGACTAGTCTTGTTTAGATAGATCATTTTAAAAAGAAAATGAGATGGATAAACGCGAGTTAAACACTTGAAACAAGGATTGAGAACCTATTTTTAGCAGTTCCAGCACGAAGAATCACTTTTATGGACCTGCACTGGCTTCAAAAACATGTAAGATCTAGGCCGATTCATCCGAGTAACCGCTACCCAGTTTTCCAGCCAGTTGAACCAATTTTGTGAGGGGAAACCAAAACAACCATTCACTTTTTGCCTGTCCATGTGACAAACGCCTAAGTTCACGTACACGTTCAAGCAGCGTACAGTGACCACTGACTTCGACACTTTCCCGTTACCTAATGGAGAAACTATCATTCATAGGGGCTCATACAAACAGTCTTAATTTACGTGCCGATGAGCGCTATGTATTTCGTGTCTAAAGGCAGTTTGTAAGCTAGGATTACAACAGTGATGTGAGGAAGACTATAGAACATTCAATCAAGAGCTTTGGTTGCAAAATTGTCTCCAAAAATCAAACGGAGGTTAATTTCTCTCCTCTAGTGGAAATTGAAAACACAATGATCATTCTGCAAAGTGCGTCGTAGTTAAAAGTTCAGAAAGTCAACGATTGAAGCAAATTACTTCCCTTGTTATGTTCGTCAGTAATGGAGCGTAGAAAATACAGAACTGTTGAAATTAATCAATTTTCTTGTCCATTTTTGCATCATGTGGTCGGAGTTATGATTAAATCGACACTCAAGAAATGAGGGAAGCTCTCCATTTTTCTTTCTGACAACCACTTTGTCAAACACACCTACACCTGTGCAATGAGTACGCGTGCATGACTCGTTAGTCATAGTAGATTCTTACTTCCGTAATCTTCCTGTTGTCTGCGTCTCTCTGGGTCGAGTTTAGTGACCAGCTATGATTGTTTTCCAGGCTGTTTACATCGAGATGTTATCTGCGCTGGAAAACTTACAGTCTGGCCACAGTCGTCCTGCTAGCAAAGTTACACCGTTTCCCCCTCACGACTGTTTTTTTACTGTAGTTTATTCGGATTTTTAAACGTACATAAGTTCGGGTGCAACAGCGTTGCAGTAAACGTTGTCCCAGTACACAAAAGCTGAAAACTACCACTAGTTTTGCAGCAACAATCCGACACCAGCTGGGTTGATTATTGCAGGTCAGGAGTTCGCATTTGGTCCCACTACCCTTTTCCCTCATTTGATGTATGGCTGCATGGTTTACTTGCAATCCTTCAATGTCTCTGAGGTTCCGCTGCTGCGTCATCTTATTCGCTGCATTCTGCTGAGTGGTGAGAACCGATTCAACTTAGTCTTTATCGTTGATCGGTCGTCAACACCCAATTAGCCTGTTTGCGAGACTCAACTCTGCTCAGACCAACGGTACGGAAAGTGATTACCATCTCTGTGATTATGATTCGAGCTGGGTATGATGACACGCACTGAATCATATGGCCAGTGCCTATGAGAGTTACACGTGCCATGACATTGAGCAATGGGCATAGACAGAATGGATATCTTTAATTATAAACCGTTCGTTTCCTTCCTGGGTAATCTTTGGGCCATAAGATCTTTTATTGGTGTGCACGACGTCCACTTGTTTACGAAAATTTAGTCAACATGGAGAAGGTCCACTACAGAGCGCATATAGTGTTTACTTCATTTTCGGGGAAGAAGATGGCGACCAAATTTACTGCGTTTTCATGGGCGGCCATTTAAGACGAATCTTGCGTGATTTATTTGTAACAAGCATACAGAGGAAAGCGAAGGATGACATTGAAGTCCTAACTTGATGCATGATATGTTAGTCATGGCCAGAAAAAGGCCCGAATCGAAACGGATCTGTGATTTAAAATTGCTTCAACGAAACCGAACTACTGGTAATACTTCCGAACTGTAAACAGAACGGATTTGAGAAAACATTGTGCGTTATGATGACTCTCATTATCGAGTAATTCCTTGATTAGGCCACAACGAGTTGAAACCAAAAGAGTTATCAGTTTTGCAACGTTTTTACTCTCTCGGAGAGCCTTTATCAAGCGATTCAAATGAGAAAATTTATATTGTACAAGCTTCACATTAGTAGTCATCAGCTGACACGTGTTTAACATACGGTGTGTAGACAGACTATCAATAGGATGTATGGGTTCACAATTCACGTGAGATCACCACGTGAAGATCCCAGGTGCGAACAAGGGTAGATAGTTATTCTGCGTTTGTGTTTGTGCGCATGTATGTGTTTAATTTACATGCGTGTAGACTGTTTGGGATCGGGTGGGTGATAAGGATGCGGCAAACCTTCCCAGCGTATTGTTGCTGTTGTCCACCCCATAAATCCTGTCAAACAACTGGCAGCTCCAAGCCATCGAATCGACTCACCGCTCGTGGTATGTTAGCGATCAGCAAGGCTTCTGCCAGTAGACGTTCTTCGTGGTTACGGAAGCCACTTTTTAGCACAGTCAGATAGTCGAATTCAACTTAATGTTGGTTGAGGATCGCGTGTGTCACAGTCCTGTCGATAGGGGGCTTCTTACAGCACCGTAAATATTCTTTGGTGTGTACTCCCAGCTGCCGAGCAGTCTGTCCAATGCACGAAGCTGGACAATTCTTACATTTAATTCGGCACACACAATCTAACTGCTCCAGAACTGTTCATTTATTCTCTAATTGGACTGACTTATTCCTTAACATGTTAGTAGCTTTAAATGCCACTCTGATTGAAAACCCGTCTAGGGTTATCCGATGCAGTACGATGCTGTACGAAATAACGATAGCCGATAGTCAATTTTTGGGCTCGTCGATTTTGTCACAAGGTAGCTCCTAAATTCGACGTAGAATCTTGTCATCAACCGATAGCTTTAGACGTCGATTTTACAGTCGTGTATTCTTTCGATAGCTTATCCTTGAAACTGGTTAATAACAAGGCGACCCTATGAAACAACCTAGATGCGACTGCTTCCTTGATGCACATGAGGTGTTATGAGTGTCCTTTCTGTGCACGTCGGTGACCAGGTCACCGTCGGCTCTTCTGTGTATTCCGAAGGATAGAAAGCTGGGAAAAACAGTTCCATAGGCGGCCTTCTGAGACTTACTCGTGGCAAACGTACATAGAAAACTGAAGGCTGATACTGGATCCTAGCTTAGTACACAGAACAAATGCACGGTATGTTTGTCATTGCCAGAAGAGGGACTGAATAGCAACGGATCTGTGATCTGTTAAAATCGTTTCATCAAAACAGAACTATTAAAGTAAGAGGAAAAGAACAAACCAACTCTTTTTCTTTCGGGTTTTTATTCAAAATGATTGCATTCTAGATGAGATTGACGGGGAGTGGTTACTATTTGCATTCTCATTACTATCCAAATTCTGTGCAGCCCAATCCACACGATCTGTATCACTGATATATTACCACGGGGAGGTAAGGTGATTACTTCCACTCCAAAGGAAGTTTGCTAACTTCTACATCTGACTAAAAAACACAACATATTAACCAGAGAAAGAAACTAGAAAATGGCTGTGCTGGAAAGGCGGATGTTCTCGGAAATTCTCTTGACAGGCCGTTAGTATGAGATGCAAGTGAAAAATTGTCTAAATTGTAACAGCCATATTAGCGAAATGGCTGATACAATTTTCATGACTGAAGATTTTCAGCATGGATCTATTATGTGACCTAATTGTATGTGCCGGGGCGCACTTATGATTATCTGTGATCTTTTCTTGAAATTGAAACTAGGACGGCTATCACTTCCACTTAATTTTCATGTTCTCATGTGGTTACAGTGGACATAGTGCTAGGAGGAATGATTGACTGTCGAGCCATCGGATCGACGAACTCCTGAAAGATTGGTTGCACACGCAGTAAAGCAAAAACCACTGAGTCATTTATACTAGCTAACCTGGTGACCTTCAGGATGTTCACACCAGACTGTTCAGAAACTGTATTCAACACTATTTCTGTACTTCCGAAAGTTATGCACATATTAATTTGACCGAACAAAGTAGGCTGTTCTGGGTTATCCGTAATTTTTATGGTCACTGGTTACAATAATTGGACTAATCATATGCTAGCGTCCATCCATTATTGAGCTATATAAACGAGCGTACAAATCACTGATATCCAGTACCGATACATTCATCCAATGCGTTTCACAGACTGGGCCGTGTTGACCTGTGGGCTGCTAGCAGCCATTCCGGGTAAGTTGTAGTTACTTGTTTTGCAAAGTTCGTAAATTTTTTTCCAATGAAAAACTCACGGTTGCTCCGTTAACAATCCAGGAAAAGTGGCATCAAACGTTGTGTGGATGTGATCGATAACTTGCGGCGCTTCAACTAAGGCCACCGAGGTTACTGAGACAAAATTCACTGAACTTTGTTTCGTGACATTGTGCTATTCTCAGACTATTCAAGGAAATGCGACCACGTGTCAGTGCGAAACATACCATTAAGATCTTGAGATGAAATGACAAGTCGTTACTACAGTTCGGTACTAATGCGGTTGCGTTTGTTGATTCACTGGTTTACCTATGGGCTTGCTGCACTTTGACATGTACACAATGTTAGTAGGCAAGACAATCAAGAAATACATGCTTGCAACCTTTAGCAGAAACTTAGATTGCCAATAGTAGTAGCTATATCCATCGATCTACCACACAGACACAAAGCTGTATAACCATTTCTGAATGTACTGACTGCAAACGGACACTTTAAGTTGGAAGTGCTTTCATTTGTAAACTGTATGATAAACAGCGCACTGGCCAGTAGCCAGTTAACCATAAAAGTGCTGGAAACAATTTTGTGATTAATATAAAACTTTTCAAACTGAGCGGTTTCTCGTGCATTTTTTTGTCAACTAGAAAGTGACACTAAAGTCATACAGTAAACACCTACTGACCTATCCACTGAGTAAGCTTCAAAGGTAACGTAGTCCGGCGTTTATGCAGTTCCCTTACGAGAAAACAGTCTAAACAATTCAATGCATTCTCTTAATTGTGCACGTTCGATGACGTTAAAAGAATGTAGAAAAATGTGTAGCGCTTCTCACATTCATCAGGCTACATTCATGCTAACATTATGAAACATCTTTGTAGGTAAACGAAGAATTTTCTTAAGCTAAAATTAGCAGACTCCACTAATTATTCATTCTACGGTAACGTTAACAATAACATATTTTACAAACGTAATATGGCATTAGACTGCCTAATTCAAATAATTTGGGCATCACAGGGTGTGTTCTCTGTAAAGCAATATTTCTATTTGGAGCTCTACCATTTGGAAAGAGCCTAACTAAGTTAATGTTGCGTGAACGACCAGGTGACGTAGTTAATGTTGGAAATACTGGATTAATTCTAAGTCGAAGGTATGGGGAAAAAATATACTCCGGTTACATCCATAGACGTTGGTCGCAAAGGCAGCTACACCTGGCTGTATTCCTGCCGCCGTTGACATTGATGTAAGATTCGAGTACCTGAAAAATTCATTGGCCTTGACTGAACTGCTGTCTTCAAACTGAGTTAGCAAATGACCTGGTCCTACTGCTCACAGCTTGATTTGGCAGAATGAAATCAAATAATCAGTCGTTTTTTCAACGCATTCATGTTTGATTGTCCCGAAGACATTTCTGCTGTATTAAGTTCATCAATGTTGCTTCATAGGTTTGATGGCTGCTCCGGCACAGAAGATACCCGAACGTGAGTTATGTGAATAGGATAAAGTTCATTATTAAATCTTTTAAAATTCGATCAAACATGTTCATCTACTCATTAATAGAACAAAGTTCAGTCTTCAAACCGTAATGCGATTGAAGCTTCTCGAAGGAATTCACAGACGTAGAAGCGGTGCAGTGTACGGCCTTTTTTGGACAGTATGCGGTTAATTTGATTTACAAGCTATGAGAACTTCCCAATGGCGTATCCTAAAGGTTGTTTTGTTTAAACCGCTAACCGCCCACGTTCGAAGTAGAGAAATCAAGAGTACTGTCAGTCTTGACAACAAGCTTCATTCACGAATGTACATACATATATAGCTACACGTCGCAGAAAAATATCAAGTGGCTTTGATAACATCGCTTGTGTCCTTTTATCAAAGCCCATGCATAAAGTACATCATAGGGTCTGATTGTATTTGCTGCTTATTTCTTTCTCGAAAGACTTAGTGATGAGTTTTCCTAAGTGGACAGCACATATGTGGGATACTGAGAGGGCTGGTCTAACTTACCCTTGGTATTGCAATGTCCTAAGTGATGCTATCTGGTATCGCTGATTAGTTTGCCTCATGGTGCTCATCCACATAACTTCTGTGAATGTGTTACTCAACAAATAGATAATCTCAAATGCGCTGATTGCCTGACACGTCCAGGGTACCATTGGTGTCACACGCATGTGACATCTTGTAGGAATGCTTTTCATCGCTAAGAATGGTGTTTGATTTGAGTGAAGTTTGATGATTGACTTTGCACGTTTCACTTCACTGTACCCCAGTCACACCGGACTTGCTAGGAGAGAAATCCTCTAGAATTGAGTTTGGTTGTGTCCCATACCACTTAGTTTTATTGTGCCCAATACTCAGTGACTTGTAGGGCTTCATGTCACATGAAATGATGTGATCATTTCGTAACCTAACAACCGAACTTTGGACAGCAGCCGTGTTCTTGCGAGCCACACTACTCATGCATACTGAATAACATTTCTTGTTTTCATAGAGTTGTCCTGTATTGTCAGTCTGTCTGGTCCCAGTGGGTTTGATCTAGCTGCATAGATATTAAAGAAACACATAAGCATTACGAATAGTATCAGTCTGTTCAGCTGAACATAGCAGATTATCCACGTGGACATAATATACCAAGTTATGAGTAGTTAGTTTCGTATCAGGCAACATGCATATTTAGTCACAGGGTTCACATCCATGTCCATATTTAGAGTGAGGATAACCATAGGTTATACGTAGGATCAGAAGCTAAGATGAAAACAGAGGGATTTTCAGCAGAGAATATGTGCTCAATTCGTACAAAAAACAGAGGACAGAGAGTCAGTCTGAAGTGGGACGATAAGACAATGAAAAGATGGAAAATGTCGTAAACGGAACTGATTGCAATTGGTAAATATCCTCAACACGACGACGTGCCCCATAACTATAAGCTAGATAACTGAACGACTCCTGCAACCAGTTAGAAACAGCTGAATAAGAAACAGATTGATAACGGAGATGATCAGGTGAGAGAAAATCAGAGCATGGGGTATGGCAACGTATGAAAAAACCATTTGAGAATGGCTATACTACATACTCCCTAGAGATTCCCTTTGCTCTGTTAATCAGACAAAGTGCAAGGCTACGTTAGAGACTAGGTGATATGTAGTTGTGGAAGCATTGGGTATGATTACTCCAGGTGTTCTCCCTATATACACTTCAGTGTAGCGACCCATCTGACCAGTGTGTGTTGTTGCCACCTTCAAGAAGTGACGTTTGTTTATTGGTTTCGTGTTCCAAGTTGACCTAATGTTCTCATGCGCTTTGTTGCAAAACGGTTAGAGATGTCAGTGTGTTTTCAGTTTTGTTCACTACGCAGAACACAAGATCCATATATCTTCGAGAACAATTGGTTGTTTTCACAGTTTCCGGTAACTCATAAAGAAGTCATTCATCGCCACGCCTAACCGTGCGGCCCTAGCAACAGCGCAGCATAATCAGCCTACCTTGTTCGTGATCATGACAACAACGATGTCATGTTTGTGCCGTTTCCGAATAGTTACCTAACTCAGTCCACAAATTTTCAGTAATACGAATTCAATGTTCAACATTGTTGTTGTTGTTGTTGTTGTTGTTGTTGT
>QNGE01003875.1:47250-59283 GCA_008508345.1 Paragonimus westermani | reverse complement strand
ACACACACACACACACACTGCATTCAGTCCAATCGGGCGTGCATGTTGTATTGGAAGTTTACGGATCATTCACGATTCTGCTGATCAGTGTTTTGGGGAATGCACTGCCAGGATACGTAATCCGCGTGCACGCACCCGTTACCTCGTGTGTAAGCGTTATTGATATTCAGGATCGTTCTGTTTTTATTGTCCGAAACTGTCAGCGATGTGACCGATAGGTGAAATCCGTCAGTGGTGTCAAGCACAGACTTGCGTACGTACTGTGTCGTCTGATTGAAGATCTAACAAGGTTGACGGCATAACGATTTGAGTTCGGAACTTTTGATCACTGATCATCGTAGTGGGCAGTCCGATTATCTGATTGGCTCTATTCTTCTTTAGTTTTTCAAGTTATTTGACGATCAGTATTCGCCGATATGGTTAAGTAATTGGCATGTGGAGTACTCTGGTGATCTTCTGTTGCGATCTGACAATTCGAAAGATTTGTGCTGTTTTGTGGATTGCAGTACCAGCAAGTTATGTTGTCACAGTTCAGTACGATGAACCCTGGACCGAAATGTGGAGGGAAAACGACGGGGTGCACAAATTTCGACTTCATTGTCACGCGAACGCGTGAATGCTTTCAAACGAACATACAGACCAAGTTGTCGCGCAAACACACATCATACTTGACACAACCATGAACCAGAAACACAGCCCTAACATGCCCTGATGTGTTCTGCATATGACATCGCATACTACTGATTGGCCAGCGCCGTGCCTAGTTCTACTCAATGAGCTGCTCCTTCTAGCACGTTCGGTATTGTGGATGTAGTGGTAAGCGAACACCGTTAGGCTCCTCACGTCTGGTGCACGTGTTACGCATGTTTCTACGATGTGTCCTAGATTTGAATGCTATGGATGTCTCTGTGTCCGGGACTGTGTGTCGAAGTCTCGTCGACCTGTTCATCAGATGTCACACTTCCACATGCCCCTCTCCGCTAGGCTGAGTAACTGTGTGCTATGGAGGTGTCATTCTTCTGATATGCGCCTAGCTCCACCGACATTGAATGGCGTTTGTGTTGCCCATGCATGCGTTCTATTAATTTGACTGTTCAGGCCGTATTCCTGACTTCGAAAGTTCTGCATTCCTGTTTGACAGCCATGCGAATGTTGCCAACGGAACGACTTCCTGAAAGTGAGTTGCACAAGATCTGGTGTCCTGTGATTTTCCATATTTTGTGTAGTATGATTTTTGTGTTTTTGGAACAGGATGGCGATTTGGTGGAATGCAGTTTGATCATCAGGCGTTAAGTCTACTTTTGAGATTTGTTTTATTTACCTGGAATTCCCGTGGAACTCATTGAGTCACCATTTCAGCATACAGATATGTAGTGGATACACTCTCATCTTAGGCTGGTACAGTTATGTATGGAGATGAGGGAGGATAATGAGATTATTGATCATTAGTGAGAAGAGATCTGAAGCGTTTGGATGGGACATAACAATGGGACTTCGTTGTGGTTGTGATGATGGTGGACGAGTTGGATGTTGGATAATCTGTGTTAATTGAGAAAGGGCTAACTTGTCATCTGACGTGGTTTGGCCTATACGTTCGGCTGTGGTAATCGGAGGATATGAGCGAGGTGTTTTTCAACATATCTCGCTTAACGACAGGATGTGTCAGTTGATGTTTTGCGACGCTGTATTGAACGAGGTAATGATAGATGATGCGAACCGTTCTTTCCGTGTCTGTGTACCGGCCGTGGTTAACCAGATAGACTAGAATGGATGAATTGATGTTGTGTGCTACTCCGGAGCGAATTCACGCCGGACAGTATTCACGATTCCTCTCTGATAAACGTTCAGTAGTGCGACCAATATACACTGAACCACAGGGACAGTCAGACGAATAGAATAAGAAGGAGTTTGGTTTGTTAGACACATTGTCTCTCCGATCAATTGACACCGTCTGTTTTGAATGGAATGTCACAACAGAATCGGCAACGTGTTACTTTCACATACAGCCTGGTTGTTTGTTTGCAAGGTATGGGCACCTTGGTGTTGTATGTTTGAATATATACGAGGCTATTTTTAGTGGTTAGCTTCCTTCCCACCGCCTTCTTTCTTCGCTTCTCTCTTCCAATACGGGTTGTGTTTTTTCTTGTTCTTGTTCTTCTTGGTGACTGTATGGCAGTTAAGCATCAGCGTGGGTCACTGATTTACTGCTGTGTACGAAGAAGATGATGTTGATGATGACGATAACATGCAACACATTGGATATTGCTGATCAGAACAGTCAGTCGGTGTGCTATCAGCTCGCCTGTTGCATCCACTTTGGGTGGCAATGTTATGTGAGCTTTCGTCTTATCAACCGTACCTAGTAAGATTCACGGTTGTCTCTGTTGCATGCTTCCCGCACTGAAGTTCTCGGGTTGGACGATACTACTGAGAATATTCTGCAACTTATTCAACTCTGGCTCTGTCACATCCTCCCTACAGATTCCCTTTGCTCTGTTAATCAGACAAAGTGCAAGGCTACGTTAGAGACTAGGTGATATGTAGTTGTGGAAGCATTGGGTATGATTACTCCAGGTGTTCTCCCTATATACACTTCAGTGTAGCGACCCATCTGACCAGTGTGTGTTGTTGCCACCTTCAAGAAGTGACGTTTGTTTATTGGTTTCGTGTTCCAAGTTGACCTAATGTTCTCATGCGCTTTGTTGCAAAACGGTTAGAGATGTCAGTGTGTTTTCAGTTTTGTTCACTACGCAGAACACAAGATCCATATATCTTCGAGAACAATTGGTTGTTTTCACAGTTTCCGGTAACTCATAAAGAAGTCATTCATCGCCACGCCTAACCGTGCGGCCCTAGCAACAGCGCAGCATAATCAGCCTACCTTGTTCGTGATCATGACAACAACGATGTCATGTTTGTGCCGTTTCCGAATAGTTACCTAACTCAGTCCACAAATTTTCAGTAATACGAATTCAATGTTCAACGTTGTTGTTGTTGTTGTTGTTGTTGTTGTTGGATGCCAGTGCGAAATGTTTGGAAATTCCTGTTTGAGCGGTCAATCCCGTGGGTCATTTGGTGGATCCGATATGATTCAGTGGGTTGTGCAAATAATTGCATCTAACTACGCAAGCTCTGAGCTCGCGGCCTGACTTGGTAGCTCAGTTGGTCTGTCACTTGCCACGTTTACGTGTGCCATTTCTGTTGCTGATTCGAAATCGGTCGGAATCCGGAGTTTTCTCACTCTGTTTTCTCGGGAGTGGTTGCTTAAGTTTATATAATTTTCTAAGTTTGTGATGTGATGTTATCGCGATCAGACATGTTCGTTAACACTTTCCCCTTCCGTTGTTTCAATCACGCATGTGTTCGGTTGTTGTTGTTGTTGTTGTTGTGGTTGTTGTTGGATGGAATGTTGTTGATTTGTTCATAGCCGAACAAGCGCTTTGTTGTAGGTCGTATATTGAGCTGGGATGATGTTCCAAATGAATGTGTCGCCGTTTTTTGCCTTCATTTGAGGCGACGTCATTGAGTATGTGCGTTTTGCCTGATTGTTTTACAGCCACACCGAGTTTGGAAGCAGAAGAATCTACTGAGAGTGAGTGCGAGAGCATTTTGTGTGACGTGACCACCTGTAGGGTGTGTTGCCTGTTTGGTTTTATGTGAGACAGGACGAACGTTTGTTGTCGTGTCCATTAGGCGTCAGGAGTGGGTTTTGTATTTAGGAGTTATTCTGTTCGCATGCGATATCTTTAACGATACATATGACAGTGAGTGATGTGTGTTGTGAGCTGCACGAAAATGTCATGGATCAATGTACCATCGTGTCTAGGTGTAACTGTTCAAGAGGAATGCGCACGTGACGGACCCGCAGGACGATGCGAATAGAATCAAGTTGACAAGAGGATTTGCTTCGGGAGTCCTAGGATATTGGTGGAGAGCACAGTATACATTGCGCCATCATCAGCCTACCTATCGGGCGTTTAAGTTAGAAGTGTGCGAAGCGATGGTTGATGGGCTGATTAGGGAAGGGGTGGGTTTATGAGGCCAGACATGGTAATTTGTTATAGCAGTGAAGATAGGGTTTAGATTATGGATGATGGTTTTTGTACGAAGTGACGGTGGCCCAAGCTAACCAGAGGACAAGAGATGGATGGACAGGTTGATAGGAGCGCGGGCTTTGAACGTACCAAATATAATGTGGCTCGACGTGTGCCCAAGTTCACATCTGTCATTGGTATTAGCCAATTTGTTGCACCTCCTGATAATCGTGTATTATCATCCCGGGTATGTGAGCGGGTAACACGTTACTGTTACACACACACACACACACACACACACTGCATTCAGTCCAATCGGGCGTGCATGTTGTATTGGAAGTTTACTGATCATTCACGATTCTGCTGATCAGTGTTTTGAGAAATGCTTCGGCGGGATACTTTATGCGTGTTCATCGGTTCTCTGGTTCTTTTTCTCGTGTAGTTCGTTGATGTTTCTCGTTCTTTCTTTGTATTCGTTGTTTTGTTTCATTTGCGGGTGTTTCTTTTTTCCTAAGCATTCTTCTACGTGGATATAATCCCCCTTTTTCCTTGTTTTTTCCTTGTTTCTCTTACTGGGGATATCCTTTGTACTGAGGTTTTTTTTCAATATTTTTCGTTTCGTTATTTGCTTGTCGTGCGTTTCTGAGATTTTTCTCCGTGACGTAGTTTGCTTTTTGTTGCTTTACAGTGCCTCGCTTCTATTGGCTTCACCGTAAGTTCTTCGCATTGGTTATTGTGTTGCTGATTTATTATTTGCTTGGGTTTCTTCATCCTCCTTGCAAACGCACGTGTGGGTTTTTTTTGAGGTTTTTCTATCCGTTTGTTGGCGTGAACGCCAATTGTTTTTTGTTCGCCGGTGGTGTATTTCTGTCAATTTATAGACTACTTCCGGGTGTTTTACACTCTGCGCATGTTCAAAGACTTGTTGCCGTGTGATGCGAACCACCACATCTATGTTAAGCACAGGGTAGCTTTAAAAGCCATTGGTGCCATAATGAGTGCACCGCGTCTGCTTGTGATTTACGACATACTGATGCCTACTCTACTCGTAATACGTGGACAGTTGAGCCTGCGGCACAAGCGGCCATATGAGCCTATCGTAAAACGAAGGAATCCACGGCGATCCACGCTTTCAATTAGTTCCAGTGACTGTGGCGGTACTAAAATGGGAAAGTCCGCTTTTGTTTAAGGATACTAAGTCCGTATTTGTGGGCCATAAAGACAAGCCGTTGTAAATGGGTGGTCGTATATGAAGGGACTCTCAAACGAATTCCGAATGGTGTTGTTGCAGATTTTACTAGATCACCGTGCTTACTAATTGCAACTGCTTATGTTCGCGATTCTTAGAATCAGATAACTGGACGCATCTGTAAATTGTTTCACACATTACTAGTTTGAATACAGAAAATGGTGACAAAAGATTGTCGAACTCATCTGTACATCCACACGCTCACTTTGCGTTAGCATGTTGTCAAAAAAGTTCAAAAAAGTCATTGAGTCGACCATTCTGATGTCACGGTTGTGCGTTCACAATTAACATTTGTTAATCCCGTCATTTTCATCCAAACTATTGCTCTTGCAATTTAAGAAAGATGAAGCGGCGAGGTTGATGTTTGATTAACTGAATAAAACAAATTACAGCTGCAGTGTCAGCAGACTTTTACTATTCATTGGAGGTAATTTCATAGCACAAACGTTAAACATATTAATTAGAAACTGCTGAAGCTTTTGGGATAATGGAATGAACACAAAACTGAGATATTGGACATTGTGAGAAGGTGTTCATAGTAGGGGGGGGTGAACTAGAGCAGAAAACGCCTGAAAGAATCGTGATCCAACAGTGACTTCTGTTTTAACTTTAGTACAACTATTTTGCTCAAATTCTGAGCCGTTTTGTTAACTTATTGTAAATCAGATGTATGAAACAGTGAAGAGGATACACTGGGAAAAGTTGACAAATGGTATCTCGCCTTCGCATGTTTGTTTGTGATCCCATAATTATCTGTTTCATAGGCCGTCAGCCTGCATCATAATTTCGATAAACTAAATCGCATTCTTTGCGCCTGGTTGCTAGTGCTTCTTGTTTGAAATTTTGATAATGAACTTGACTGATAGGCAAATTGAAATCTGTTACGAAGGGATATTCGAGAGTTCCTTTGGGTAACCTTTTTGACTGACCCTTGAGGAACAGATGGATCAGGTGTGTTATCGTCAGTGGGGTTAATGCTGAAAATCGTGTTAATTCCTCTGTGACTATGACAGTATAATGAATGTGCTAGGCTTTCGAATAGTTCGGGTGCTTTTGACGTGGTAAGCATGTAGAACCTACATTCGTATATTTGTGTTAGTCTCATCGCATACTCGTTTGAGTGTTTGTGTGTATATGTAGCTCTGTCTGTTCTATTTCGCACATCCGCATGAACAACGTTCTCTTTTTGAAGGTTGTGATGACGGAACATGAAATCATAATTAGTCAATGCCGTTTTAATGCTCTGTGACATTTCGTGCCTCCATGGTTTTATTGCTCACCACATGATGGTTCAACTGAACCCATCATCTGATTTTAAACCTTTTATCTACACTTGATACTACAGCCAAAAACATTACAACCGGTTAGCCAAAAGCATTTGCGTTGTGTAAACTTGATAAGAAAGCCACTATAATATGCGACGAATCTGCTGGCAATAATAGACATTCTTATGAGAAATTTGATTATGCTTATTTTGTGACCTGTTGCACAGATCGATCGTAAAGTTTGAACTAGATTTTTATTGTTGCACTAGAATATTTTTTGGGTATTCAGAGAATAGCAGAGTAGAGACCAATTCGGGGACTGGAATACTGCAACCACGGCAAATTTGTGCAAATAAGCTTATGAACTAGGAACAATATGAGGATATCTGATAGAATACACACGTTGATCTATTGTGAAAACGTTTTTCAATGCGGTAGTTAAAAATGTTTGCTAGAATTGGGTTGAGAAATATAAAGATGCAAATCGAGTAGAGAGTCCCAGAGACGTTGCATGGGGGTTGGAGTGAGTATTCCGGTTCAGATGTAGACATGTTACTGCTGAACTTTGGTGGAAACGAAACTAGAGTCCGGTGCTTCCTTCCAAAGTGGATTGGTCGAAAGGCTTATCTGAACGCCAAGACCACGATCAAATGTGGATGTTGTTCCGGTTATCGAGACAATATAGCACACAGTGTATATAGTAAATCCCACATGAACATGTCACTAATTCTGTACAGGCAAACGTGAATTAAGGGATGAGACAGAAAGCATGACGTAATTTTCACTTTTTTTTCCTCACATCAAATTCACTAAAACGGCCAAATATTTTAGTTGTTTCTTGTTTACGTTGATGGAAGTAGCACCATTAGTTTGATTAGTAAGGTAAATGCTTTGTACTGGTGCCAGAAGACGATGTCAACGTTTGTTTTCGCTCGCCTGGCAAAATGTTCTGGAGAATCGGTTATGATCACTGTTATACACACATTTGTTGGTGTAATTGAAACTGATTGTCGGATTGCTTAGATCAGAATGTTCTGTACAGAAAATTTCTTGTGTTTAGAGCATACATTGAGATGGAACGCACAGGACATAGCTGCTTCGGCTGTGTTATAATCCGTTTCCTGTAGAGATGCACCTCATGACAAATAGGGCGCGAACCTATTGGAAGTTTATTTCTGCAGTTCGCTACAGCGTTGAACTTGAAGCGGAGCATTTGACGGTTAGGATTGTGGCGTGGTTTCTGTTTATTTATACTGGACGATTGAAAACGAACAGGAAAGTCTGCGGCTATTGACTTCCATAAAAGACCGCCAATTACAGTTTATTACGATTTATAAGGTAGCGCTGTACCGTGTGCTATTTTGCTCCAGACAGGAGTGTCAATATTATAGATGTGATGCGCAAACTCAACAAAACATGCTGTAGCCCAATTGAATCATGGTTCGTAAACTGTCATATGCTTTGTGATTACTGAATGCATTCTATCGGGCTTTATAGATTTACAAACCCACACTAGTAAACTCAATGTTCCTGAATATTGTCAGTGTTTCCACAGAGAATATTCAGTTGGCTCCCCTTGGAAAAAGCACTGGACTCAATTTTCGCTCTCGTTAGAGCTGTGAGTGACATCCAATCTATGGAATAACCAAAATCTCCTACTGCTTTTCAGTAGTCAACATATCGCTCAACAGGCTAATGATTTCCGTGTTTTCAACTTGAGTTGAAGTCCTAGTTGAGGAGTCGTTGATGGGAGCTAAAACAGCAGTTGCTGTTTCTCTTCTCGTGGCGATCGAGCAGTCTGGACATTATTCCCAAGCCAACTTGCCTGAGTGTCCACACGACGATTTGGTGGTGCGTTGTATAACGTCATTGAAGTAGTGGTCAACATGGTTGCCTCTCGAAGTCATGACCGGAGTTCTATTCTGGGTCATGACAACGGTGAGCTTTAATGAGGGCGTAACTCGAGTCTAGTGCCCATTTTCGAAAGGAGCCGACTGCAAAATCTATGCGAATACGACAGCTGAGATCAATTTTTGCTGACGTTCAATATATTTATAAACCGAAATCCCCCACTACTCCAGTAACTTCGAAGTTCGTAAACGTTGTCAATGCTCCTCCATGCTTGCTCGGGATTTGATGCTTTGCAGCTGTTTTTGCTGTTGTTCTGGTGTTTCAGTTGGTAGGGGAAATTCGGACTGATATTCTCACCCACTAACCACCAATATGGCGTGTTGCGACTTCCGGACGGTGCGAGCAAATTGGCTGTTCAGCTTGATCGTACCTCTCTAAAAACTGGGGAACTTATATACATTCTGGTATGCTGTTATTATATGCATACCACATTATCAAGAGCGTAAACTTCATCTCTATCGCAGACAAAGGCCGCAGGCTGCCTAAAGTTCTGTTGCAAATTTATCGAATCTAAACGGACACATCAAACGCATGTCATGGTGCAAATCACGCAAATTATATGAACTTTCTTCCTCGCAGGCTCATGCAGATTCTATCTAACTGTTAACTCTATTTTGCTTGAAATGATCAACAGATCAGAAAAGGTAAGGTTTTAGCTTGCGAACTTTCCAATCTCCATTTGCGATTAGGTGGCTGGGTTGCGTGAATTCTCTTTGACATTCCTTTGTAAAGCCACCTATTTTGTAACTTTTGTTTCAAATGAAACCCAAATGAAAAGATTAGTTATGATTTCTTTAGCGATTCGATATGCTATTTCGGGCATAGGTCTACAGTAATATTGCTGTACTTAAGGTGCTTTGAATCAATGCGGAAACGCTGACATTATAGTATCGCTTTGCATGCTTGTTCCGTTTGAAATATTTGGGGTGGATCCTGTTGTCAAAACAGTCTAGACAAACAGAAGGTCAATGCGAACACGCGTGATGAGAATTGAGGATGAGTTTTTACTCATTAAGTAGTGGATTGAAATTTCTAGATGGTTTCATGATAATCAGCATTGATGTGATTATAATTAACCTCAGTTTGAACCAGGAAGGAAATAACCCATTATTACTCACATTAAGTTT
Source organism: Paragonimus westermani (assembly GCA_008508345.1). Lineage (NCBI taxonomy): Eukaryota > Metazoa > Platyhelminthes > Trematoda > Plagiorchiida > Troglotrematidae > Paragonimus > Paragonimus westermani. The sequence continues at coordinate 49,697 of QNGE01003875.1, read as the reverse complement.
GTTGACCGAAGATGTATACTTCACTCGCGTGTCCTGTAGATAGATTTCGGACCGACAGTATTCTGTCCGACTGTTCTATTGTGTGTGATAATGATACAAAACAGATTGAACTTTGTGAGCATTCATGGACTCCCACTTGGTGATTACACTTTTTAGCGGAATAGACAAGCCTTCCAAGCTGACGAGATATTACAATTTGCTATCATCATTGGTAAGTTCTGTTCTAATGGAACAATTATGTAAGTTATCACCTGTTTTCAGTGAGACTAGGGTGATATGAAAGGCAACCACAAAGTATACAACACATTATTGATCAAGATTGGTGAGCACCACAGGCATTTCCTGCAGTTGTAGTTTTTCCTGAAAAAGTCATGTATTACCGTTAACCTGGGGAGCACAGTTTACAGGGCACCTAAATGCCAAGAGTGTGGTTCTTAGTAATTGGTTTTATTCTGAATTTTGTATAGATAGGTCCAATAAATGAATTCAGACGTGGACAAGATTACGCAGTGGAGATAGTGGATCAAACATCGAGCTGTGTCATAAAGGATACCTAATTTGTCTGTGTTCATGTATTTGTAACTTCGTGGGTTCATGTGGAACGGAGAAGGAGTAGCTGTTCATGCATCCTTGTCACTCTACTAATCAACATGGAAATGTTTTCGATGCAATACAAACGTCATGAAATGTTATTCAGACATAAAAAGAGGCAATTTGGTGATAAGTTAGAGTTCAATATTCACAATACCAACAAGCACATTTATATACTAAAGGGGAGCTGGCCGATACAAATGGGAAAGGTTACATAGGGAAACGATCAATGACAACAGGTTGATACATTACGCGTTTCCACAACTGATGACTTTTTGGTGTATAATGAGGAGCGGAAATTTGTCCCCACGTGGTCCTGACAGCTAGGTGCACCGTCGGTGGACTGTGACACGAGCGAAACTCAATTCACATGTCTATTCGCAGTGGTCTAGCCAAAATAATTATATGAATTTCAATGGTACAGTCGAGTGTGGCTGGTCTTGGGTATGTAACCGCGTGAATATGCTCAACGAACAGAGCTAATGAACTCTCAACAAAATGAATGCACACCAGACTGTCAGGAAAGGCATTTCAGCGCACACAGACAACCAAAAGATATATCGCTCCCACATCCACAACGACATTGCATTCAAAATTGACACACTATACGTATTTAACGGTAAGTGGTCGGCAAGCAACAGAACACAGCATGTTCCTGAAGATCGTCAGTTGCGCATATCCTTGCCACGGCCGGGACTAGAACTGCGGCCGCGCTTTCATGCGGCAACGGTGTTGACCACTGTGTCATTGACCCTACATTAGGCACGACTGAACCATCATATGTGAACGCTCAACGACACTCGTTTGTGAGCAATGCTCTGATTGTCCGATCGTCTGCAGAGGAGGCAAAGTAATTATCCCACTGATTCCGACCGATGACCCCTCGATAAGGACTTCCCTCCAGGTTGAAATGACTTGTTGAGCGATATTTTGGTTACTGGTGAGTGGTAGGCCGTGGCAAGGATATGCACAACTGACGAACTTCAACAACAGCGAAAGTCGAGTCTAATGCTTATTTTAGAGAGTGGCCGACAGGACAGTCTATGGGAATGCGACAGCTGCGATGAATTGTGGGTGATGTTCAACTTGTATGAGAGACCGAAATTCCTTACCACTCATCAGTTTTAGCTACGCTGATCGGAACCTATGGGCCTCGCTCCCCTGGGCTAATTTTGACGCACCGGTGAGAGTTGAATTGAACAATTCAACGAATGTGAGAACTGAGATCTGATTTTGAATGGCACACAGTTTTGTTTTTGTTACTCGTTGCCACCAATAGATCTGGTTAGATACATTCACTGAGATGAGACGGAATATGAATTTTGGTGTGAACGTGTGTTTTATGGTCGGGGTCACCTCATTTGTGTTATCTTCTCATTTTGGCGGAAGCCTGATAACTGTTGCGATTATACGTTCCTACAGTTTGCGTGCGCTGCACCGTTTGCAATTACACCATCACACCATGTGTCCTTTGTAGACCTGAATGCGTTAGGCCGTGTGGTTTGCCAATCGGCCCTTTCTGTCCATCCAGCCAATGCTGGTTAGTTTGTTGATTGTTTCTTAAGGAAAGCAATCTCTCTTCTCTCGGAAGCTATACAGGAATAGTCTACAATGACAAGATCTTCATTGAGAAGAAAGTTTTTCGAAGTTTTTTACAAGGAGCATTGCAGTATAGGAGTGCAGTTTGATGCATCTCAGAGATGATAGATATGAAAATCGAAATTCTCATTGCACCACGAAAAGCCAGACGGACCACTCATTATACAATACACCAACGAAGCCGAAGAAATGAATGGGTATAAGACCACAGACGCTCAAGTTTCTGAAAATAAGAGCAGATCAATTGTCAATGACCA
>QNGE01003875.1:25659-43915 GCA_008508345.1 Paragonimus westermani | reverse complement strand
CAGTTCCATCGCGATCAGGGCGGTGCGTCGTTCCGGCCGTTCTGTGGCGCTGCATCGATCCAGCAGAGTGCGCACGTTCCACGTCCCAACCGTAAGCGTGTTGCGTCCACGGGCCTGTCTCCAGTTGGTCTTCTGGGCACTGAAACCTAGTTGAGCATTATCTGCTCGGGGGCTCGGGATTGGGGGGACGTATGAGGGTGAGTGTTTGGCAGTAGCATGTTTTCGCCTATCCACCCTGCCATGTGCAGCAGATAGGGCGACCCGGTTTATCCTGCGCGCCGGCCGATGCAGTATAGTATTGGGTTTATTTTCTACTATCATTGTTTGTATGGGCTTTGAATACTGCCAGCACGCCCAGACCTGTGCAGGAGAGCGATTAGGGCCCTCAACCAAAGCCTTTGGCTAAAAAGCCTGTACCGCAATGCAGCAGATGTCTCACACACACGCAGACGCAACAGCATCAACCACCAAGGAGAGGATCGGCAGCAATATCAAACCAAGTCCAGCACCCACTCACAGGAACAGTAAAACTGAAGACACGAACCTAGTAATCACACGGGCAGTTCAGGCAAAAACAAGCATCTCGCCAAACACCCAGTCACCACACACAGGGAACGCACTCCTCTGCATTTCGTCTGGCTGCTCCTCCTTCGGCCAATCTGACAAAGTTGAACCCGAAAGGACCGAAGACATAGCCAGCACAGTCCTTCAGATCAAAAAGGCACGCAAGAATAACCACAAGGCCAAAATAGCAGAAAAGGTAAGGACTGCATTCTAACTCGTATGTGGGCAAACAAGGATGTAAGTGTGTGTGTGTTTGGTTGCTATTTGCAAACGATGATTCACTGATGGACATTGAAAGCTGGTGAGACATGTAAGAGCTCAGATAGGTTTATTTGGAGTTACTGCTGAATCCTGTGTTCGAGATGACCACAATCAGATTTCAACCAACACACGCGTAGTTTGAATAGAACACCAAGTGAAGCAAACGCGTGAAAGTGAATGGTAGTTACCATGAGGATGCGTGCAGTCGGTTCATGTTGTTGTTTCATTTTTCAGTGTTGTTGGTGTTTTTGGTGAATGCAGTCAGAGAGTAATGATGAAAATGTGAGGTTTGACTGCAATCGGATCAATTGAAATGAATGACAGGATTAATCATATGTTGCACATATGTCTGCTCTGAATTTCAGCCTGGCCTATTTGGACGTCAAATGTCACCGTTGGGGTATGTAGAAACCTATCTGAAGTGTGTCAAAGAAGTGCAATTCATGTGATAGAAACAGTTGTGTAATTGTTGTGTGTGTGTGTGTGTGTGAGAGAGAGCATCTCGAATGCTTCCACTCCTTTCGTTCTGAGCTGCATTAATTTCGTGGAGTTGTCTGTGTGTGTGTGTGTGTGTGTGTGTGTGTTTGGACAACAGGGTTGGCAACCCGATGTCCCGTTTCGTAAAAGACAGACAGCCGACAACCTAAGTCTGTGGAACAATGTCTTTTCTTTTGTGATTTCAGAGCTGGTGCTCAACATTTCCAGAAACCGCAATTATTGGTAAGCTGATGCTGTGTCTCATTATGCCGATTTGTTTCGAATTTGTGAATGAGATGTGAACGGAGATTTTCATGCACGGAATGACACGTTCTGTTTGATTGTAGCGTCTGAGACATAGCTCAGACATGCAGGCTTTGAAGAGAGTGAGACAGGTATATTGTTCCCTATTGTGAATCGCATACGGAAATGTATGCGATCATCAAGGCGTGATGAGGAAATGTGGGAAGTGGTGCGAAATGTTGTTTATGTGGAATTACTCATTTGTCGTACGTGTGAATTGGTGAGAAGCCGAGAAATGGGGATAATCAAATTCCCGGTTTCAGATGTTTCTTCTGAACTCATCTATTCTGAATCCCGCACATGAGGAGACATGAGTAATTGAGATCTACTGGTCACGCTTCGGTCGAGCCAAGACAGATGTGCATGGTTTATTGGTTTTCACAGGAGTTGATCGGCGAACAACCTCACTGGCACGGGCTGGTTTGTGATCTCTTGTGATTCTCCGTACAGTCAGTGTGTGAACCTGCCAGGTATGGTGCGAGAATACTGTTGGATCGTTGATTTCTCGGTGGAATTGTGACCATTTCGATTGACTGTAGTTGGTTCGGTATGGTTCCGGGAAGTCCGTCTCTCCGAACACGGTATGCAATGGAACTGTTGAGGCAGGTTTGTCATGTTTCACTTCAACATAGCTGTTGCTTCACGCAATCGAATCGACCACCCGATTGGGGGCGTGTTCTACCCTTCGTCCACGGGGTCATCGATCTGTATTGCCAGTGTTCCTGCCATCATCACTGCTTATACATTGATGGTCCACAGAGAGTGGCTCAGGGAGTGGTGACGTGTACATCACATTTAGCAATACTCAGGCTTACCTGTCGGTTTGATAGCAATGGCTGAAATACAGCCCCGCATGGTATTTGGGGAAATGGACTGTTTGCAGCCTGCGCCGGACTGTGGTGGCGAGCTGATTGTTTCGAACTTTCGGTTGGTTTGATGCAAATCAGTTTTCTCGGAACAACTAGCACTGTCAACTACATAGGAATTTGTAGATCTTATCAATCGGGAAGAAGCACTATACTCGAATTTTGCTGTTGTTAAAGTTCGTCAGTTGTGCATATCCTTGCCACGGCCGGGCCTAGAACTGCGGCCGCGCTTTCATGCGGCAACGGTGTTGACCACTGTGTCATTGATCCTACATTAGGCACGACTGAACCATCATATGTGAACGCTCAACGACACTCGTTTGTGAGCAATGCTCTGATTGTCCGATCGTCTGCAGAGGAGGCAAAGTAATTATCCCACTGATTCCGACCGATGACCCCTCGATAAGGACTTCCCTCCAGGTTGAAATGACTTGTTGAGCGATATTTTGGTTACTGGTGAGTGGTAGGCCGTGGCAAGGATATGCACAACTGACGAACTTCAACAACAGCGAAACTTGAGTCTAATGTGAGGTTTGACTGCAATCGAACCAATTGAAATGAATGACAGGATTAATCATATGTTGCACATATGTCTGCTCTGAATTTCAGCCTGGCCTATTTGGACGTCAAATGTCACCGTTGGGGTATGTAGAAACCTATCTGAAGTGTGTCAAAGAAGTGCAATTCATGTGATAGAAACAGTTGTGTAATTGTTGTGTGTGTGTGTGTGTGTGAGAGAGAGCATCTCGAATGCTTCCACTCCTTTCGTTCTGAGCTGCATTAATTTCGTGGAGTTGTCTGTGTGTGTGTGTGTGTGTGTGTTTGGACAACAGGGTTGGCAACCCGATGTCCCGTTTCGTAAAAGACAGACAGCCGACAACCTAAGTCTGTGGAACAATGTCTTTTCTTTTGTGATTTCAGAGCTGGTGCTCAACATTTCCAGAAACCGCAATTATTGGTAAGCTGATGCTGTGTCTCATTATGCCGATTTGTTTCGAATTTGTGAATGAGATGTGAACGGAGATTTTCATGCACGGAATGACACGTTCTGTTTGATTGTAGCGTCTGAGACATAGCTCAGACATGCAGGCTTTGAAGAGAGTGAGACAGGTATATTGTTCCCTATTGTGAATCGCATACGGAAATGTATGCGATCATCAAGGCGTGATGAGGAAATGTGGGAAGTGGTGCGAAATGTTGTTTATGTGGAATTACTCATTTGTCGTACGTGTGAATTGGTGAGAAGCCGAGAAATGGGGATAATCAAATTCCCGGTTTCAGATGTTTCTTCTGAACTCATCTATTCTGAATCCCGCACATGAGGAGACATGAGTAATTGAGATCTACTGGTCACGCTTCGGTCGAGCCAAGACAGATGTGCATGGTTTATTGGTTTTCACAGGAGTTGATCGGCGAACAACCTCACTGGCACGGGCTGGTTTGTGATCTCTTGTGATTCTCCGTACAGTCAGTGTGTGAACCTGCCAGGTATGGTGCGAGAATACTGTTGGATCGTTGATTTCTCGGTGGAATTGTGACCATTTCGATTGACTGTAGTTGGTTCGGTATGGTTCCGGGAAGTCCGTCTCTCCGAACACGGTATGCAATGGAACTGTTGAGGCAGGTTTGTCATGTTTCACTTCAACATAGCTGTTGCTTCACGCAATCGAATCGACCACCCGATTGGGGGCGTGTTCTACCCTTCGTCCACGGGGTCATCGATCTGTATTGCCAGTGTTCCTGCCATCATCACTGCTTATACATTGATGGTCCACAGAGAGTGGCTCAGGGAGTGGTGACGTGTACATCACATTTAGCAATACTCAGGCTTACCTGTCGGTTTGATAGCAATGGCTGAAATACAGCCCCGCATGGTATTTGGGGAAATGGACTGTTTGCAGCCTGCGCCGGACTGTGGTGGCGAGCTGATTGTTTCGAACTTTCGGTTGGTTTGATGCAAATCAGTTTTCTCGGAACAACTAGCACTGTCAACTACATAGGAATTTGTAGATCTTATCAATCGGGAAGAAGCACTATACTCGAATTTTGCTGTTGTTAAAGTTCGTCAGTTGTGCATATCCTTGCCACGGCCGGGCCTAGAACTGCGGCCGCGCTTTCATGCGGCAACGGTGTTGACCACTGTGTCATTGATCCTACATTAGGCACGACTGAACCATCATATGTGAACGCTCAACGACACTCGTTTGTGAGCAATGCTCTGATTGTCCGATCGTCTGCAGAGGAGGCAAAGTAATTATCCCACTGATTCCGACCGATGACCCCTCGATAAGGACTTCCCTCCAGGTTGAAATGACTTGTTGAGCGATATTTTGGTTACTGGTGAGTGGTAGGCCGTGGCAAGGATATGCACAACTGACGAACTTCAACAACAGCGAAACTTGAGTCTAATGTGAGGTTTGACTGCAATCGAACCAATTGAAATGAATGACAGGATTAATCATATGTTGCACATATGTCTGCTCTGAATTTCAGCCTGGCCTATTTGGACGTCAAATGTCACCGTTGGGGTATGTAGAAACCTATCTGAAGTGTGTCAAAGAAGTGCAATTCATGTGATAGAAACAGTTGTGTAATTGTTGTGTGTGTGTGTGTGTGAGAGAGAGAGCATCTCGAATGCCTCCACTCCTTTTGTTCTGTTCTGCATTAATTTCGTGGAGTTGTCTGTGTGTTTGTGTGAGTGTGTTTGTGCGTCTGGTCAACAGGGTTGAGATTGCGATATCCGGTTTTGAGATTGACAAGTAGCCGAAACCGTAATACTCTGCAATGCTATCGTTCACTTTCTGATTTTAGTTATCTCCCCTCTTTGTCACTTCCGGTTAATTTGATGGTGAGTTTTCTCTTTTGCCTTTCGTGCGTTCCCCTCTTATGTTTTTATGGCTTGTTGGATGGTCTGTTTTTTTCCTCTCCTCTCAATTTTTTCGTTCTATTCCTTTCTTTCGTTGCTGCTTTCTGTTCAATTTGTTTCTTTTTTCTCTTGTTGTCGTGATATTCTGTTCCCTTTTTTCTCGTTTTCGTTTTTTCACGTTTTCTCCCGTTCTCGTTTTTGCTCCTTGTTCTTGTTTCAAGGCTGTTTCATGGCGTTCTCTGTGATATGGTTGTAGAATGGAGACCCATTTTGGCGATTTTGTTTTTAATTATTCTCTGAATGTTCCTGAGAATATTCCCACGGTTGTTGGACGCTATTCGTGCCATGTATTGTGAATTATTTTTGTTGGTTCCGTTCCTTCTCTCACCGGGAATTTCACGCTATTTTCTTGCGTTGTTCCCCCTACTGTGATTGTTTGCTGTGTGCAGAACTCTCTATTTGTCTTTTGAGACCCTGGTCAATCATCTGATTTCAACAAGTTTGCCTCAGTCCTTGTGTTTTTCATACTGCAATCGATGACGATGTCATCGGTTTGTCCATATTCTTTCTTTGTTGATTTGCTTTTCATGTTTAAAACGCGAAGTAACGAGAGCTTTTTTGACACGTTTGATTGGGTTGTGAAAGCGACCTGCTGCTCGTGATCATGTGATCATGTTTTTGTTTGACCTATTTTATGGGATAGCAAATGAGGCTGTTCGGTGCAGTTCAGCGGGACATCTCATTGTGTAGTTCTGAACAGCGTCCATGATTTGGTTCACCAACCTCACAGAACATTAGCTAACACATGTTTCAGCGAGTTGACCATGGAGAGGATGGATCTTTGTGGCATATCCTTTACGCACGCTTTCAACGACAAGAATATTCGCGGGGTTCATGTGTCATTGATGTTGCGCGATTTTCCTGTATCACGTCAATCAGACCATCCTCGACGGAAATCTGTATCTGTTGAAAGACCTCCTCTTCCATTTTTGTCACGTTGTCGGCTACAGACTGTAGCTAGTTGAGTCAGAAGGTTGCTCGTGTCACACATTGTATGCACTCGGTCTTATCCATCGGGATTGTGCCGATGTCTTTATCCGTTTATCAAGTTAATGGGATTGAGTCGGATTGAGTCGAAACCAAATTCTCAGTTCGCCGATCGCAGCAGAACCTCTTACAGCAGTATTCAAGCTGGACTCTATGTGCGCATTTTCGTTGTTTATCTAACTAGCTGCATTAGGTTACAGGCCACACAAAAGTCCTTTACGACATCACGCACACCCATACTCAATGTTAGCAAACTCCAGTTTGTTGGTAGTTTATCAGTGACATCAAAGTAACTTTAAATGGAATTATATTGTGTGCATATATTTGAAATGTCTCTGTATACTTGCTTGTGATAAAATTGTTTGAGTAACTGCTAATCAGAAAATGGTAATTTCATTGTAAGATATATCGGAATAATACCGGTCATTTTAATGCAACAACGTTCCTCTCTCCATTGTTCAAAACATGAGTTCACGCTGTAATCGATGTGTGACAAACAAACGTGCAAGTTGTGGTGGGGCGTTCTGTTTAATCCACAGATGAATAAACGTCTCTTTCATTGTGACCATAATGCTTACTGCAGATAAACTGGTTGAACTGTGAACGGTTCATTTGTCATTCCAAGGTGTGGGTGTCAAGTAGCATTATTCACGAGAACTGTGTCATGCAGATTGGTGTTCCGTCGCAATGTCAGTGCTTTAGCAGACAATGTGTGGTCCGATTAGGTCGCAATGATGTTCCTTCAGTGGTTAAAGAGGATTAAGCTCAATCGCCGAAGCGTGTTTCAGTACAGTTCTAAGAGCGCTCTCTCCTCAAAGTAGGTGTCTAATGAAAGTGAATTTGATTCCATCACTTAATTAGAATTATGTTATGAAAGTCGCAAAGTCACAAAGAACAAACTAGCAGTTCTCATGAGCGAGCTTTCATTCCGTTGAGTTTACATGTGTTTTGTCAAAATTGTAACGTTTTTTTTCCAGTTTCTGACTATTGTTGTGTCAAATCAAACAATTTTGAACCTTACACATTCCTTAAAGTGTTGGCCGTCAAGCAAACAACATTTCCCTCTCACTTTTAGCCTAGCGTACTTGGACATGAGTGGTCACCGCTGGGGTATGTACAAACTAAATTGAACGCTTCACCTGCTTTCATTCCTTCTGTTTTAAACTATGTTAAATTGCTGGAGTTGTGTGTGTGTGTATGTTCACTGGTGTTGGCAACACGGTGTGCGGTTTTGAAGTGAGCGAGCAGCTGACATTCTGAAGCTTTGCTGCAATGTTCTTTTGCTTTGTGCTTCAGAACTGGCTGCCAACATTTTCAGCCAGCTGGATTCAGGGTAAGCTGATAATGTCTGTACTTATGTTGACATCTTTTAAAGTTATGATTGAACTGTATACGATGACTTTCATTCACGGAACAATACACAATATTTCATTTCAAAATCTCAGTTAGCTCTCGTGAGATTCGCATTCTTTGATGTCGTTTGCAGACATCTAATGCTTTTTCATCTTGAAGTGTCAGATATCCCAAACAATCCTAAAACCAATTAGATAACTACCCGTGTGATTTCACCGTTTATATTAGCTATAAACGGTTTTTCTGTGGTGGCTAAAGGCATTTGTTTAACCTCACTTACATCTCGTGGCCCACATGAAGTAAGGAGCTTATTGTGAAATATTAATTTTCCGACAGCAGCATATGAAATGATCTCTATTATTGCACGTTACCAATTACCGTCGTGTCCAAGTCTGGTAGGCTTCTGTGGGAATTTTGGACCCTGGAATGAACAATGACGAGAAAATTTTATTCACTGCAGTCTCAAACTAAGTCTTCACGATTTATATGAACAAATTATCCTCTGAACAATCCACTGTCCCACACCGATGGTCTTAACGTCTCGTCCGTTTCACTGTCGCTAATCTCATTCTTTTGTCGGTCAAACGGCCATTCAGTGGTAATCTGCTCACCGCACTCAGTTCCCCCTTCGCTGGGTTTATCTGTGTTCACTAATCGTGCCAGTGTGCCTTCGATGCATGATTTAGTTTGTCCTTCTATTCAAAGAAGACCTCTGTTCAAAACAGACCGCTACTACTTGATCTCCTCAGTGGTCCGTTTAGGTGTAGCTGCTACATACATATGGGTATGAAGTGGGTGTGTTTGCTTACATGTTCACATCAGAGGCGAATCATTAACTATTATAATGTACCTAACTCCTCGGAAAACTATTGACCAGAAGGTAGCTGGATGACACAAACATGTGGTTACCAAGTAAAATCCAAAGGTTGTTTAAAATAACCATGAAATGGAAATCCCTTAAAAGTGGACAACGAGAAACACCTTGAAATATGCTATTCGGAAATTCTGAGCATGAAACCAAACAACTTCCTATTTACTGAACACCATATTTTGTTGGATTCCATGCAGCCATCCTTGATGTTGTTTTTCTTGAAGTGGCTGCTGCCGTTTTGTTAAACACGAGTCTTTCGAGAAGGGGTGAACTTACATGCTTATCACAATGTGAAATGCGCGGTCAGTTTCTTCACGTCTCTTCAGTCCTTTGATTTAATTTCACAATGAAACTCATTTTCACTCCCATGTATAAAAATTAACAGCTCGACTGTTGTTAGACAAATCGGACTGATTATTCTAAACAATCTGTTTTTAACTTTCAGGGTTGCTTTCCACCTCCGTTGATTTGAACCTGAAGAGGTTTTAAAAGCAAAGCAGTGACGCTGCATCGCAAATTCAAAGCTTGATTTGAATTTTTCTTGTGTTTTCATTATCTAATCGGGTAAACAGGAGGTGGTGATTGAGTGATCGTTGAGACAGACATTTGTAGTTTTAGTCACAAAAATCGTTAGTCAACATGTTTTTAGCTACTAAAATGCTCAAACTGAAGAAAGGCATCTGTAAAATTCTCTTGAATTCACATAGAACCAGAGAAGACGAATGTTGCTTCACGAACACGTCTACTTTCACGTTCACCTTCGTTTGAGGCGTTGAGCTGAGACTACACTTGATTGATTATTCTCTACTGGCTTACGAGTAGTCAATGCTTCTTACTACGCTGGCTTGAATCAGCAGCTCAGGAGACCGATTTTACAGTGGTCTCTAGACGAGACTGAGCCGTGTGTCAAGTCGTCAGTGAATTGAGTCAATTTGCTGTTTGAAAGTGGACAAATCATTGTAGTGTAATCTGCAATGGGAACCGTGGTACAATGCCAGGCGTGCTTGTGTACGAAATGTTGTTGCTATAATTGATCAGATGCACGAAAGCGGGGGATCGCAAATCAGAATCTTTTAATTTGTTCATGGTACGTTCAGCCAAATGTCTTTTCACGTTCGTTCGTAAGATCGACAGTATGACGATATCCCGTTTATTGGAAGTTAGATTGGAAATCTGATTTTGCTGTTGGGATGTTCGCTTTACGGTGTCCAACATTTGACGGTGAAGCTTCACAAACAAAGGAAGGGAAATAGCTCAAAATAGGGGGACTCTACTGTTTTGTTAGTTTTGTTGATCTGGCATGCAAGAGCTCGACCGTACTTTGATCAAGCGAAATGATGAGTTATTCTATTTGGTGTTGATTGCACCGACACTGGAATGTATATTGAGGTCAATTACTCCAGATACGTGATTTGTGTGCTAGCAGTTGGAGGATCCTGAATTTAGCTTATTTCACTAATTGCGGTGGGTTTGAAAGTGCTGATCAATTTAAGGATGCCAATGTATATTCTATGTGAGATTTTGTGTGATGAGTTTTGTTTGGCTGATATTTGTTTCACCTCAAATGAAGGAAATGTGGCCGTGCACCTGAACTGTGAATATTTCGTTTGGGGAATGGCCACAGCGGAGGAGTAATATTGCCTGAGATTGTCCAATCTATTGGAGAATTTCAGAGAGATTTGCGGAACAACACTGCAAATGTAGGATAACACCCGCAATAATTGAATGGGAAGTTGTAGGGTGATTATCGAGGTAAGCTCTTGAAGTGCATGCATTAAATATACTTTTCGCAACTTATTAGACGGCCCTGTCCAATGGACTGATCGAGAGAGATTGAGAAGTGATAGCAACTGAAAATATTTGGGAGACGGTTCGAAAATACTTTCGTACTCAGTGAGAATCAGTATGCAGTTATTGAAACATCTACAATGAGTTGCGCCTTGCAGTGGGAATAACATTAGCTCTTAGAATTCCCGAATATGAGGGTGATGAATTGTGAAACGGACAGTCACTCCTGTGAAAGAGCATAATCGCAGATACTTTCCAATTGCAGTGGCATCAACATGGTTGAGGGGAAAGTTGAATGGAAGAGAGGGAATTGTTTACGTGAGAAGAGCGGAATGGCGGAAAATGAATTAAGTCTCCCAAACCGTTTGATTTGAGGAGTCAATCGGAATGCTTCTTTAGTGCACAAAATGGAGATGTCTTGTCGTAATTTAACAGTTCGTTTATTCTCATCATTTTCAGACTTGTAAAATGTAACCTGTAAGCGTTGTAGAAATGGGGGATGGACAGCCAATGAAGGTGTGTACATTCACGCTAGGTGTTGCGTAAACGCATACCAATCGTAAGCAGGTCAACCTAACTGTTCGTTCCGACCAGTTTTGTGCACACGGAGCTGGCTAGCACAGAATGGTCGCGCGCACCTTGTCCGCGATCACGATCAGTTAGTCATTTTGCGGTTTGAACCGAGTGCAACTGTGGTGTAACATTTGGGGCGAAAGTTACCTGGCGGCTGGGAACATTAGTCAAGTTTCCTGTGTAACGATACCACATAGTTGAGTATTCCACTTAGGAAGTAAACATCTACAGTACCACGTCGATGCACTGTCACTAGGAGCATATCATGCTGTTTATCCAGCGAGGTGTTGAGTTGGCCTTTTTGCCATCAGTATGGAATGAGGTAATGATCACTAAATGTCGACGACGTAAATCTCATTATAAGTATGCGTATTATGCAGTCATCAATGCATAGATTTCCGTGATTGTCCTGTCACTTGTTTTTGAGAGGGTCCAACCGTAGAAACCTGAGTTCAGGCAGGAGTTGAGCCGGCGACAGGAAAGGCATACCCGGATGTAGCAAGCGTTCATCCAGAAATTTCACATGTATACGCATTTACTCACACAACCCACTGCGTCATATTGTTGTGTACCCAGAAGGTAGGTGGCACAGAAGTTTATTTGGGAAACCAACACACGACTTGTGCGTCTCAACGGGACTACGAACAGAAACACTCATTTGCACATCACACTCGTCCGAGGATGCTCCAGTCGCTTTGAACAGTTCCGACATGTGGCGAAAGCCATTGTACGTGATGCTGCCCAATAATGATCCTTCCTGCATCTCTCCCATATTTATCCCGCGATCATTTCGATCCATGCTGCTACTGGATAGTAGTGTAATTAGTATGGCGCGACCGCCGGTGCTCACTACAATATGGAATCTACAAATCGATCTATGTTATTATGTGTTCAGACAACACTTCTGAAGTAGTTCACGCCAGAATCCACCAACATCGCTATTGAACGTTGCAAATGTATTGCTGAGAGATAAACCTGTTACACCATTTGTCACTAAACATGCATATGGTTATTTTCATTTATTGTTTCTCTTAATATAACAGCGGACATATCTGTACAGCATTACTGCATACTCACGCAATAACAATTGAATCAGATTATCATACGCTACTGTGAATAAAGACCGTATAAGGCACACGTTTCAGCTGGGCATTCACAACGTAGCAACGTCAGCTCTTGATTGTTGGATGTCGCTGGTACCTCGAGAACCCTCAATTTTACATACTGGGTCAAAATCTGTGTTATATCGCGGATCGACAGAGTGGATGCAATTGAGCTGGAACGATTCCCGCGACGCAGTGATATGGTACGCACTGTTTTACACCGAAGATCCGATTCCCCCAAAGCCGACTATGAAGGGAAAACACTGGTCTCCCGAAAACAGCGTTTATTGTCTCAGCCCGAAATCCCGAATGCCGAAGCCCCTAGTGCTGAAAAGCCGAAGTCAAAGTACAAAATGCAGCTCTTGCGTTTTTATAGCTCGTCAAGCGATCGGGTGAGAAAAAAACAAGCTAACTAGCGTCCAGTATGTGAGTCGGCGCCAGAGGTAGAAAAATTATTGGTACATCAAAGGAATTCGGCTTTACAAGAAAAAACCGTAAATGCTCACTCCAGTTAGTGGACAGTTTTTTGGGGGTATGTGACATCCCCAACAATCTGTTACTCGTGCCTTATCAAGGCAGCTCTAAATCTCTTAATTCCAGCAGAACAAGGCAAAATGTTGAAGGTTTATGCGGATCGTACTGATTCTGAGCACATGTAGAAATTGGGTATATATACAAATTACAACCAGGTAAACTTTGTGCACGGAAGGTGAACGTTAGCAATTGGTAGTCAGTACTGCTGTAGCTTTAACGGTTAAAATAAGCGGTACAATATAAATAGCAGAGACTTCAAAAGGAAGTTCACAGTGTTGATCCAGAGTACGTTACTTCCAACAAGTGTGAGTATTTGGTCAGTAAAGAAAAGAAGGGGACATCTTGAGGGAACTATAGCATCCAACTTGACCAGTGGAATACAGGCATTTGGGCAGTTAAACATGGTATGGGCGAGCCGTTGTATATGCCTTGATGGGGCAGCAGATTACTTTCACCGTCCGAATGTGACGTTGTGCGTGTTGGAGCCTCCGAACGACGGTTTCACTATCACACCGTTAATTTCATTTGCAGTAACAGGAATACAGTTATTAGTGATTCCATCCAGAATGAACGGAATCACTATAGTCTAATGTCATTTTTCCCGTAGCTTGTGTTATGCGTGAAACACGTCCTGCTGTTGCTTGTTTTGTTGGATAGACTAGAGATGTGAAACATAATACATCGTAGAATGTAAAACCACGAGGAAATGAGTCGTTTTGCTTGGATGATCATTTTGTGGTATGAGAAGTTACATCACGCTGTTGTTCGCAAATTGGTCGAAGGAGCTGAGCTGTATTACACTATTGTTCCAGCTAAATTCACTGAAATGCTCAGATAACAATGTGGGAAACGTTAGACAAACTTATCAAGTCAAGGTAGGCGAGAAGAGCGCCTTTTCTTCTTAGTGTTAGGAAATCCTTCATCAACAGGTGGTTTATCGTTTTCTATTATATTGCAGTAAACAAATTTGTAAGCTTAGCTGTTCCATTCTGGACACAGTGGAACAAAATTCACCAGTTTTAACTGACATGACAGTTTGTTGATGCACCCTGGATAGGCTTGCGAATCCGCCTGGATTTCGATTAAGAGTAGAACCTACCAACAGCAAACCTATATTCTTGTTCTTCTAATGAGCAAAATAGAAATCTGTTTGATTGTGAAGGTTTTGATTAAATGATCGTTGTGTTCAACCTATGCTTATCGAATTCCGTCAGTACACGAAACGTTTATTAATGTCAGTGAGAACAAATCGGACGAACGGAAATTTGTGATTTCTTCGTAGTCACACACTTGAAAGTCCCATTATCTGCATGAAGTGTTCACGCATATTTGTTCTATATTAACAGCCACCAGCAGTTGAAAACTGTTCTAGAGCAAATTTCTGTTTACAATGGTTTCGACCGTCGTTACCTTGCGCAGTGTCTTTGTAACAAACAGGAACAAACTGTGCAATTACAAGGGGAGATAGTAGTTGATGAATACCGCGCAGCTTTTCCTCTATCTGTCCAATTTTAATACATTATACTTTTTCAATTAATCAGCTATTCTATTGTTAAAAACTTCGTATGATCACTACGTTCACTGACTAACAATCGTCTTAGCTGTAGAGGGAATAGCGCTCACTTTTGTACTATCACGCTTAAGTTTACATTCTGTGTGAACATCCAAACCGCAATCCTTTGCCATATGTGATGGTTAACATAGTTGTCACAGTCACATTCGAAAATCTCATGCGGTCGAAAGGCGCACAAAAAAGCGCGGTTCCATGCACTTCAAGTTTACTACCACTTTTCGCACACAAGTCCCGAAAATCTGCGTACACGCCTGGTGAAACCGGATTGAAAATGAATAAATTAGCGCCAATGAGCGTAGATTTTGTGGCACCTTTTTAATTTGCGTTCACATATAACGAGAGCGAGTTTCATTCTTTCACGTCGAGAAGTCGATTTCGAGTCCATGAGAAACTATACGACATCCGACCAGGCACACAATCTAACCACAGATGGGATACCGCAAAAGCCTCGTTTAGGGCCCATTGTGGTCGATGAACTGCTGAAAACCGAAGTTGGATCACTTGGAATTTGGCAATTGGGTTTGGTCTTGCTCGGTATCCTCAGCACGACAGCATGCACTACTTTCCCAGTGTTTTCCGACAGTGAACCACTTAAGCGCTGTCGAATGGATCCCGACACGGAGAAGCAAGTTTCTTCATGGAATTTCACCCATATTAATCGAGTAATTGGTGGTTTGACGGGGGTGAAAGAACAGTACGATGTAAACAGTGGGTGCCAGATCTATGACAACTGGCAGGAACATATCAAATCATCATTAACATCGAGCGGAACAGCGAACCTATCTAAAAACCTCATTCCTTGCACCCAGGGCTATGTATACGAATACCAACCATTTCAATACAAGGATGGCATTGTTGAAAGCTTTGACGTGGTTTGCGATCACAGCTGGTTGCTTCCTATGGGGACATCTGTATTTATGGTTGGCATGATGTTGGGCCACCTGTTCGGTGGATATTGTGGTGCCAGATTTGGGCTGAAGTACACTTTGATCTACTTCTCATTTCTGGAATTATTCACTTCATGTTTGTGTTCGTTATCCGGGACGTTTTTGTTGTATACACTTACGCGCGTGCTGATTGCTATCGGGGCATACGGGAAATTATGTTGCTTCAATTTGATCATATTGGATATCACCGTTCCGCATCATCGAAGCTCCGTGAATGCCGCCTATCTGTTGGGGTTCAATGTCACATCAAGGGCTTTCCTATCCCTGTTCGCTTGGCTATTGCAAGATTGGTGGTGGCTAAATTTAGCAGCTTCATTTCATTGTCTGTTTACGTTTTCCTATTTCTTCGTTATCCCCGAATCTCCCCGCTGGTTGTTAGCACATATGCGTACTGTGGAAGCTATACAAGTGTTAAAACTTGGTCGACGTGTGAACTTGTATTTCACCGATCGAAGAAATGAACCATCAGAAAAGCTGGAAAATCTAGAGAGAGAAGAGATGCAAACAGCATTGGTGAGGAGTACTGATATGTTTCAATTTGGTCGATCAACGGATAAGCCCAAATTGTCAACAACTCAGTCACCATATCACATAGTTTCTAAACTCTTCGCTAACTCACAAATGACCAAAACCACACTTCTATCTTCTTCATTGTTTTTCCTGTTTGCTTTTATTTTCCTCGGCAATCTGTTATATACACGAAGAATCAGGGAATCCGTCTATCTGGTAACCTTCGTGGTGGCTATTGTTGGAATTCCAGGTGTTGGCATTGCTGTCCTGTCCTATCGTATTGTTCGACAACGCAAACCACCATTGACAGTGGCATACGTGACGCTTGCAATTATTCTGGGCACTGGTGGTGCGTATGCAGTCTTTGTCGAGTCCGGAGACGATAATGTGCTTTCTGTTACCTCGGTGATAGCCATTATGGTTTTGGTCAATATTCAATGTATGATGTTCATCTACATCCCGGAACTCTATCCACCAGATGTGCGTGCACTAGGATTCGGCACTGCGGCCGGAATCGGACGACTGGGGTCAGCGCTATCCACCTTTGCGAACCGATTAGATGCCATTTATGGACACGGGGTTCCGGTTATTTTATACGCGGTGGTGGCAATCATATCAGGCCTACTCACCTTGTGCTTGAGCAACACGACAGGAGTGGAAACTATTCACAGCCAGAAGCGTATGGATCGATTGTCACCAAAATCCAGCCACGTGAACTTTGAACCGTCCGATACATTCATTTCGTCGAGATTTTAATCATGTACCATCAAACGAAGGGGTTACGTACTTCCGGCATGCAAGTTTAATGCGAATGACAATCGAGTTCGAAGTGTACGAGATAAATCTTTTATCATCATGGCAATATGCAGAATATTTAGGGACGTTTAACCCGGGAGTCACTTCCGGGACATCCACGTATATCACCTTCACTGGAATTCGGATGTGCACGTCAGACAATCTTTGCGAAAATGATTCCACACAAAATTAAGTGTCATGATTTGATGGAGTATTACTATGGTGACAGACGAATAATGTATTACTAAGGCCGTTATATTTCCTTTTGCTGAAAGTTACAACTGGAATGTGTGGTTAGTTTATCGTCATTGGTCCACCCCAAATTCACAATGCATGTTAATATTGATTCCTTTGTTTTGTGATGAGAATGTGGCATAAATCTATACGATAGCACTGATTGAAGTAGAAGATTAAGACGGAGGCTTGGTTGTGATAGACCGTTCAACAGATTAATTCTGGTCGAGATATGATTACGGAAAATGTTCTAACCTGAACTTGATAATAGTATTTGTGAGTCATTTTGAATGGTGTACCGACCGAATGAGACGACTGATGATCTAATCACAAATGATTTCGGGTGTTGAAGACCAGATAAGTTTTTCTCCGAAATCCTGCGGTATTACACAAAAAGTGGTGAACATAAGCAACGCATGACACTCAGTTGTATTGGCTAACAGTTTTTGCAATTGCCTAGGTGAATCGAAATGTTCAAAGAGGGGAACAGTACATCTGGCAGAAGTGCGAAACAAGTATATTGGATGTGCGCATTGTACCGATGAACTGGCTGACGGACAAATCTTCGGACAGTAGGGAGTGCATAATATCTGAGCAGGTAAGAATATGAACTCATGAAAACCTAGACTTGGCGCAATAAAGCAGACAAGGTACGGCAATCGAAAGGGTTCACGAAATTCCTGCAGCGTTTCAAGGGCAGACTAGGCGGGTTTGGTCGACCCAGATATCTACATTTGTGAAGAAGCAAGTGGTTGCACGTGCGTTTGTTTGCAGGCTCGGTCGATACTCACAGAAATTCGAGTTGTGCTTAGAAGGCAATCAAGGGAGATCAAAAAACGCTACTGCTAAACGAATTAGACAAATAAAGAAACTAGAAGGATTTTAAAGCGAATCACGGGGAATCTGACACAGTGGCATAGTTTTCAGGAAATCTGCTGTTGCACCGATTTGGAGCCTTTTCCATGATATACTACCTTAGCCACCGACAATCATCATGAGTATTCACCATGATTATTCCTTTCTCTGTAAGCTACAAAACTCTTAGGTACAGCTCTATCCTTGGCATGTTAATTGGCCCGTGGATAGTTCGGCATTTAGAAATCAAACCGAGGTGGATCAGTTATTATGGTAGTGTTAACAATGCAGGCATTGTGATAAATGTCACAACAAACCTGACAGGGTAAAAGCAACAACGTCCACAGAGTGAGGTACGGTTGACCAGAGATACCATCAACCACGCACCGCCGGTCAAATCTAGCAAACAAATTTGAAATAGGTTTTTAAGTATCTCTGGATGTTGCATACTTATAAATTAAATAAGAATGGACCGACGAGTAGAAAGCAGCACAGTTGAAGGAGAGTGGGTATGAACAAATCGGCAATTATCTACAAGGTGGTGTCTTGGGCAAAACCTTGGTTAAGCCACAACGAGTTAAAAACCAAAGAGTTATCTTTCAAGTTGACCATCACTCACATTTGATCGCAACGTTCGCATTCAGATAGACTTTCCAGCCAGCCTCTTTCGAAAAGAAGCACTAGACTCGAGTTTCGCTCTCATTAGAGCTCGTCAGTAGTGCATATCCTTGCCACG
>QNGE01003875.1:0-10704 GCA_008508345.1 Paragonimus westermani | reverse complement strand
TGGCTAACCAGCATTGGCCGGCTGGACAGAAAGGCCCCACTGGCACACCTCCCGGTCTTATTCCTTCGGGTTTACACTGGATATGTGGTGTGTTGGTGGAACTGCAATTGGTGCAGCGCAAGCCAGTTGCAGTGATATATGAGCGCAGGCGTCCTTTGGCTTCGGTCACTGTGACAGGCTAATCCGAATCGGATGCCGCCACCCGGTATTAAGCGATAGGCATATGTAGAATGGATATCACGGCGTGTTCTAAAGATCATTAATTATAAACCGTTCATTTTTTTCCTGGATGACCTTTTGACCGTAAAAACTTATATTAGTGTGCACCACTTCCACTTGTCTACGAAAATTTGGTCAACATGGAAAAGGTCCACTACAGAGCGCATACAGTGTTTAGTTCATTTTCGGGGAAGAAGATGTCGACCAGATTTACTGCGTTTGTATGGGCGGCCATTCGGGACGCATCCTGCGTGATTTCTGTGTAGAAAACTTACAGAGAGAAGCGAAGGATGACATTGGAGACCTAGCTTAGTACAAAAGATAAGTGCACGATAGGTCAGTCATTGCCAGAAGAAGAACCAAATCGAAGTGCATCCGGGATCTGTTAAACTAACTCTAAACCATCAGTGCTACGTTTTGCGGTGCAGTGGTGTGAAAATATGTCAAATCTAAGGCAAGTTTTATCATTACACAATGTCACATGTTCATGTTTGTTAAGAAAATCAAAGTAACCTTTAACGTTGCTTACCAACATGCTGTGCAACGGTTTGACTATACGGCTGGCAAATTTGGCCAGCTCGTCGTTTGGACTGATGGGGTAGTCAAAATTGGGTCAATTGGAGTTGCAAGTTGCCGAGCACGAGAGACACAGGCGATCTCCATTTAAGGACGCATATGAACTTCAGAAGCTAGAGAAGGACTCGGCCATCGTACTGCATACACTTTGCGACAATCACAATGTATGTTTTGTTCACGCTTGTGTGATTCACAAGGGTCTGCCTTCTCATGCGGAGCGATGCTGTGTTGACGCTCTCACCATTTACACACGACACGTTTGCGTTATTCGCAATGAAGTCAACCCCTTGTCTGCGATGTGGTATGGATGGATAAACAACACGAGACGGACGTACCTTATCCACATGAGTCTCATCCTCACCTGCTGGGCAAAGAATTTGACCAATCAGTTCAAATGCAATGCAGGTTGACCTGACCACAACAAATCCCACGCGACCTCTGTTCCCTTGTTAATGTGATTCCTGTTACACCACTGCTGAGGAAGGCCACCCTAGGTGGTTGAAACATAGAGTATTACAACTTTTTCATAGCGTTGCTATTTTTACTTCATTGATCAGTAACGTAATAAACACGACGCCCAAACCGCTTGTCTTCACTCGTGGTAAATTTGATGTGGATAATTCATAGTATTGTATTGAACTATTTAACTCGAATAAACTGGGTATGACAGGCACTGTTTCCTGAGAGCAATATTTTTGTTCGAAGCCCTGTAATTTGGGCAAAGCCAGACTAACTTAGTTTTGTTTGGGCTATCAGGCGGCAAGGTTGGTTTCGGAGACAGTGGATTAACTCTAAAGCAAACGTGTGGAAAATCTACTGGGATTGCAACCCTAGATGCTAGTTGCACCTGCCTCTATCCTCACCACTACTAGCATTGTTGTCACCCTCAAGTACCTGGTGAATACACTGGGTTTAAATGAACCGCGATCGTCTAACTCAACTAGCAGATGCACTGCCCCTACTGTTCACACCTTGAAAGAGATCAAGCAATCAGTCGCATTTTCAGTGTACTTATATTTGACCGTTCCGATGACATATGTCTTCCGGTAAATTCCTCACCGTTGCTTCACAAGTAGACTGACTGCTCCGACACAAGAGATACCCGAACGTGAGTTATGTGAATAGACTAAAGTTCATTGTTAAATCTTTTGGAGTTCGACCAAACATATTCACCTACTCAATTTTAGAACAGAGTTCAGTTTTCAAGCAGATGGGAATGATATTAGATGTTATTTGTGGTGGATGGATATAAGGTTTTTGAAAGATTTCATGAATGTGAAAATGGTGCGGTATACGACCTACTTTGGACACTGCGCGGTAAGTTTGGTCTGATTTACAAGCTGTGAGAGCCTCCCAGTAATGTGCTTTAACGTTTAGGTTAGGGCTAACAACCACCCACGTTCGGAGTGGGGACAATTGCAGTACTGCCAGTCCTGGCCATAAGCTTTATTGACGAAGGTACAAATTTAGCTACACATCGCAGAAAAATATCAAGGTTCACATGTGATGCGCATCACCGGGTCTAATTGGCCTTGCTGTTCATTCGTTTCTCAAGAGTATTAGAGACGAGTTTTCTCAAGTGGACAGCAGATGTGGGGGATACTGATGGGTTTTGTCTGGCCAACCCTTGATATTACAACGTCCGGGATGACAATCTGTGCTATGGTCGACCGGTTCACCTCATGGCCCTCATCCACACAGCTGATGTGACTATGGTATTCAGTAAATAGTTGATCTAAATGTGTTGGTAGTCTGACGCATGCAAGCTTCCGCTGATATCACACGGCCGTGCAGTTTCCTTGGAATGCGTTTCATTGCCTAAAATGGTGCATGGTTTGAATGGGATTGGAAAATTGGCTTTGTGTTGTTTGTGTAAATTAGTCAGTTATTCGTGAGGGAAAAAGACTATGCGATGAAGAATACGGTAAAAGAAAGAGATTTTACTTGGAGGAAATATACAACGTGATAATTGGTTCGATGTGAATAGACTGACTAAATAACGGATTAATGGAAGCAGCCTGAAACAGTTATACGGATGATGGCTTTGGTGTTTGAGAAGATGAGGAGCTTAGTGAAGTTCACAGTATAGCACACGGCAGTGTAAGTAGGTGCTCATACACAACCCAGAGGACCGTATACATTCCGCGCATAGTAACCAACAAGCATACCTTACTGAACCATAACAAAACAAGCATCCAAGAAATAGCCACTTCGTAACCGACTGACATAGAACAAAATTCGCCCATGCAAGTTTAAGCAAACCACTTACTAGGTGATTAGTCCGTGATCATAGCAATCAATGAATCATGTTTGTGCCTCAGCAAATCTTCTGATGCTGATTCAGTTTCAACCAAAGACTTCCATCTTAATATACTGCTTTTCAGTAACAAGAGTTCAATGTCCAGCAGTAGTATTGTTAAATGTAATCAGGAAGTATTTATGAAGTCCTGTTTGGATGGTCCATCACATGGATAATTAAGCGAAGTCCGTATGCTTAAGTGAGTTGCAGAAATACGTGAGTGGGCAGTTTCTCAACCCTTCATCTGATTTAGTAGCTAATCTGTTATATCACCTGCCGTGTCTACGTGTGCCATTTCTGTTGCTGATTCGAAATCGGTCGGAATCCGGAGTTTTCTCACTCTGTTTTCTCGGGAGTGGTTGCTTAAGTTTATATAATTTTCTAAGTTTGTGATGTGATGTTATCGCGATCAGACATGTTCGTTAACACTTTCCCCTTCCGTTGTTTCAATCACGCATGTGTTCGGTTGTTGTTGTTGTTGTTGTTGTTGTTGTTGTTGTTGTTGTGGTTGTTGTGGGATGGAATGTTGTTGATTTGTTCATAGCCGAACAAGCGCTTTGTTGTAGGTCGTATATTGAGCTGGGATGATGTTCCAAATGAATGTGTCGCCGTTTTTTGCCTTCATTTGAGGCGACGTCATTGAGTATGTGCGTTTTGCCTGATTGTTTTACAGCCACACCGAGTTTGGAAGCAGAAGAATCTACTGAGAGTGAGTGCGAGAGCATTTTGTGTGACGTGACCACCTGTAGGGTGTGTTGCCTGTTTGGTTTTATGTGAGACAGGACGAACGTTTGTTGTCGTGTCCATTAGGCGTCAGGAGTGGGTTTTGTATTTAGGAGTTATTCTGTTCGCATGCGATATCTTTAACGATACATATGACAGTGAGTGATGTGTGTTGTGAGCTGCACGAAAATGTCATGGATCAATGTACCATCGTGTCTAGGTGTAACTGTTCAAGAGGAATGCGCACGTGACGGACCCGCAGGACGATGCGAATAGAATCAAGTTGACAAGAGGATTTGCTTCGGGAGTCCTAGGATATTGGTGGAGAGCACAGTATACATTGCGCCATCATCAGCCTACCTATCGGGCGTTTAAGTTAGAAGTGTGCGAAGCGATGGTTGATGGGCTGATTAGGGAAGGGGTGGGTTTATGAGGCCAGACATGGTAATTTGTTATAGCAGTGAAGATAGGGTTTAGATTATGGATGATGGTTTTTGTACGAAGTGACGGTGGCCCAAGCTAACCAGAGGACAAGAGATGGATGGACAGGTTGATAGGAGCGCGGGCTTTGAACGTACCAAATATAATGTGTCTCGACGTGTGCCCAAGTTCACATCTGTCATTGGTATTAGCCAATTTGTTGCACCTCCTGATAATCGTGTATTATCATCCCGGGTATGTGAGCGGGTAACACGTTACTGTTACACACACACACACACACACACACACACACACTGCATTCAGTCCAATCGGGCGTGCATGTTGTATTGGAAGTTTACGGATCATTCACGATTCTGCTGATCAGTGTTTTGGGGAATGCACTGCCAGGATACGTAATCCGCGTGCACGCACCCGTTACCTCGTGTGTAAGCGTTATTGATATTCAGGATCGTTCTGTTTTTATTGTCCGAAACTGTCAGCGATGTGACCGATAGGTGAAATCCGTCAGTGGTGTCAAGCACAGACTTGCGTACGTACTGTGTCGTCTGATTGAAGATCTAACAAGGTTGACGGCATAACGATTTGAGTTCGGAACTTTTGATCACTGATCATCGTAGTGGGCAGTCCGATTATCTGATTGGCTCTATTCTTCTTTAGTTTTTCAAGTTATTTGACGATCAGTATTCGCCGATATGGTTAAGTAATTGGCATGTGGAGTACTCTGGTGATCTTCTGTTGCGATCTGACAATTCGAAAGATTTGTGCTGTTTTGTGGATTGCAGTACCAGCAAGTTATGTTGTCACAGTTCAGTACGATGAACCCTGGACCGAAATGTGGAGGGAAAACGACGGGGTGCACAAATTTCGACTTCATTGTCACGCGAACGCGTGAATGCTTTCAAACGAACATACAGACCAAGTTGTCGCGCAAACACACATCATACTTGACACAACCATGAACCAGAAACACAGCCCTAACATGCCCTGATGTGTTCTGCATATGACATCGCATACTACTGATTGGCCAGCGCCGTGCCTAGTTCTACTCAATGAGCTGCTCCTTCTAGCACGTTCGGTATTGTGGATGTAGTGGTAAGCGAACACCGTTAGGCTCCTCACGTCTGGTGCACGTGTTACGCATGTTTCTACGATGTGTCCTAGATTTGAATGCTATGGATGTCTCTGTGTCCGGGACTGTGTGTCGAAGTCTCGTCGACCTGTTCATCAGATGTCACACTTCCACATGCCCCTCTCCGCTAGGCTGAGTAACTGTGTGCTATGGAGGTGTCATTCTTCTGATATGCGCCTAGCTCCACCGACATTGAATGGCGTTTGTGTTGCCCATGCATGCGTTCTATTAATTTGACTGTTCAGGCCGTATTCCTGACTTCGAAAGTTCTGCATTCCTGTTTGACAGCCATGCGAATGTTGCCAACGGAACGACTTCCTGAAAGTGAGTTGCACAAGATCTGGTGTCCTGTGATTTTCCATATTTTGTGTAGTATGATTTTTGTGTTTTTGGAACAGGATGGCGATTTGGTGGAATGCAGTTTGATCATCAGGCGTTAAGTCTACTTTTGAGATTTGTTTTATTTACCTGGAATTCCCGTGGAACTCATTGAGTCACCATTTCAGCATACAGATATGTAGTGGATACACTCTCATCTTAGGCTGGTACAGTTATGTATGGAGATGAGGGAGGATAATGAGATTATTGATCATTAGTGAGAAGAGATCTGAAGCGTTTGGATGGGACATAACAATGGGACTTCGTTGTGGTTGTGGTGATGGTGGACGTGTTGAATTTTGGACAATCAGTGTTAATTTAATTGTTTTCGAATAATGTTAACTCAACATTTTCCCTCAGCACATCTGTTCTAGTATACAGAAACAGTTTTTACTTAAGCTACCTCTCGATCACTCTTCACTTCACCTTCTCAGTTTCATGCTGCAGACTGTGGGTTTATATAGTGAAGTTCGATGTTCTATGTGAGATTTTGTGTGATGAGTTTTGTTTGGCTAATATTTGTTTCACCTCAAATGAAGGAAATGTGGCCGTGCACCTGAACTGTGAATATTTCGTTTGGGTGAGTGGTCACGGCGGAGGAGTAATATTGCCTAAGATTGTCCAATCTTTTCGAGAATTTCAGAGAGATTTGCGGAACAACACTGCAAATGTAGGATAACACCCGCAATAATTGAATGGGAAGTTGTAGGGTGATTATCGAGGTAAGCTCTTGAAGTGCATGCATTAAATATACTTTTCGCAACTTATTAGACGGCCCTGTCCAATGGACTGATCGAGAGAGATTGAGAAGTGATAGCAATTGAAAATATTTGGGAGACGGTTCGAAAATACTTTCGTACTCAGTGAGAATCAGTATGCAGTTATTGAAACATCTACAATGAGTTGCGCCTTGCAGTGGGAATAACATTAGCTCTTAGAATTCCCGAATATGAGGGTGATGAATTGTGAAACGGACAGTCACTCCTGTGAAAGAGCATAATCGCAGATACTTTCCAATTGCAGTGGCATCAACATGGTTGAGGGGAAAGTTGAATGGAAGAGAGGGAATTGTTTACGTGAGAAGAGCGGAATGGCGGAAAATGAATTAAGTCTCCCAAACCGTTTGATTTGAGGAGTCAATCGGAATGCTTCTTTAGTGCACAAAATGGAGATGTCTTGTCGTAATTTAACAGTTCGTTTATTCTCATCATTTTCAGACTTGTAAAATGTAACCTGTAAGCGTTGTAGAAATGGGGGATGGACAGCCAATGGAGGTGTGTACATTCACGCTAGGTGTTGCGTAAACGCATACCAATCGTAAGCAGGTCAACCTAACTGTTCGTTCCGACCAGTTTTGTGCACACGGAGCTGGCTAGCACAGAATGGTCGCGCGCACCTTGTCCGCGATCACGATCAGTTAGTCATTTTGCGGTTTGAACCGAGTGCAACTGTGGTGTAACATTTGGGGCGAAAGTTACCTGGCGGCTGGGAACATTAGCCAAGTTTCCTGTCTCGAGATGCCAAGGGGGGTATGTCTTTCTCTTGAGTCATTTTATTTAGTGCGTTGTTCTGCCTCACCTAATTGAGAGCTTCAATGAAGTTGTTCCTCGGGTTCCTATGGTTCTGACCACATGACAACTCGTAAGCATTTTGGATGAGAATTATGTGATCTGATTCTGACTACGCAAGCTATACAACTGACATGATCTCGTTGTTTTAGTGTTTTGACTAAGTCGCCGTTCTTCAGCGATACGGACCTCCGCAGTCACTTAGACAAATGTTCCTACACCCGATACTTTCATGTGTTCCTGCAGCCATGAGGAGCGTGCGAGCTGAAAGTGACCAACGATACTCTCGGGTTTATTGTGACTGTTCATGTCGGAACTTCACAAATGCGGTTAGTGGATATGCGTTGAACACGTTGCCATCTTTTTCCTATGGTAAAAGGTTTGTCATTATGCTGTTGTGTGGACCTTAAGCAACTTTGCGAGACGTTTATCGACCGTACGAAGAGGACTTGCAACAACCATCTATCTNACAACAACAACAACCGAACACATGCGTGATTGAAACAACGGAAGGGGAAAGTGTTAACGAACATGTCTGATCGCGATAACATCACATCACAAACTTAGAAAATTATATAAACTTAAGCAACCACTCCCGAGAAAACAGAGTGAGAAAACTCCGGATTCCGACCGATTTCGAATCAGCAACAGAAATGGCACACGTAAACGTGGCAAGTGACAGACCAACTGAGCTACCAAGTCAGGCCGCGAGCTCAGAGCTTGCGTAGTTAGATGCAATTATTTGCACAACCCACTGAATCATATCGGATCCACCAAATGACCCACGGGATTGACCGCTCAAACAGGAATTTCCAAACATTTCGCACTGGCATCCAACAACAACAACAACAACAACAACAATGTTGAACATTGAATTCGTATTACTGAAAATTTGTGGACTGAGTTAGGTAACTATTCGGAAACGGCACAAACATGACATCGTTGTTGTCATGATCACGAACAAGGTAGGCTGATTATGCTGCGCTGTTGCTAGGGCCGCACGGTTAGGCGTGGCGATGAATGACTTCTTTATGAGTTACCGGAAACTGTGAAAACAACCAATTGTTCTCGAAGATATATGGATCTTGTGTTCTGCGTAGTGAACAAAACTGAAAACACACTGACATCTCTAACCGTTTTGCAACAAAGCGCATGAGAACATTAGGTCAACTTGGAACACGAAACCAATAAACAAACGTCACTTCTTGAAGGTGGCAACAACACACACTGGTCAGATGGGTCGCTACACTGAAGTGTATATAGGGAGAACACCTGGAGTAATCATACCCAATGCTTCCACAACTACATATCACCTAGTCTCTAACGTAGCCTTGCACTTTGTCTGATTAACAGAGCAAAGGGAATCTGTAGGGAGGATGTGACAGAGCCAGAGTTGAATAAGTTGCAGAATATTCTCAGTAGTATCGTCCAACCCGAGAACTTCAGTGCGGGAAGCATGCAACAGAGACAACCGTGAATCTTACTAGGTACGGTTGATAAGACGAAAGCTCACATAACATTGCCACCCAAAGTGGATGCAACAGGCGAGCTGATAGCACACCGACTGACTGTTCTGATCAGCAATATCCAATGTGTTGCATGTTATCGTCATCATCAACATCATCTTCTTCGTACACAGCAGTAAATCAGTGACCCACGCTGATGCTTAACTGCCATACAGTCACCAAGAAGAACAAGAACAAGAAAAAACACAACCCGTATTGGAAGAGAGAAGCGAAGAAAGAAGGCGGTGGGAAGGAAGCTAACCACTAAAAATAGCCTCGTATATATTCAAACATACAACACCAAGGTGCCCATACCTTGCAAACAAACAACCAGGCTGTATGTGAAAGTAACACGTTGCCGATTCTGTTGTGACATTCCATTCAAAACAGACGGTGTCAATTGATCGGAGAGACAATGTGTCTAACAAACCAAACTCCTTCTTATTCTATTCGTCTGACTGTCCCTGTGGTTCAGTGTATATTGGTCGCACTACTGAACGTTTATCAGAGAGGAATCGTGAATACTGTCCGGCGTGAATTCGCTCCGGAGTAGCACACAACATCAATTCATCCATTCTAGTCTATCTGGTTAACCACGGCCGGTACACAGACACGGAAAGAACGGTTCGCATCATCTATCATTACCTCGTTCAATACAGCGTCGCAAAACATCAACTGACACATCCTGTCGTTAAGCGAGATATGTTGAAAAACACCTCGCTCATATCCTCCGATTACCACAGCCGAACGTATAGGCCAAACCACGTCAGATGACAAGTTAGCCCTTTCTCAATTAACACAGATTATCCAACATCCAACTCGTCCACCATCATCACAACCACAACGAAGTCCCATTGTTATGTCCCATCCAAACGCTTCAGATCTCTTCTCACTAATGATCAATAATCTCATTATCCTCCCTCATCTCCATACATAACTGTACCAGCCTAAGATGAGAGTGTATCCACTACATATCTGTATGCTGAAATGGTGACTCAATGAGTTCCACGGGAATTCCAGGTAAATAAAACAAATCTCAAAAGTAGACTTAACGCCTGATGATCAAACTGCATTCCACCAAATCGCCATCCTGTTCCAAAAACACAAAAATCATACTACACAAAATATGGAAAATCACAGGACACCAGATCTTGTGCAACTCACTTTCAGGAAGTCGTTCCGTTGGCAACATTCGCATGGCTGTCAAACAGGAATGCAGAACTTTCGAAGTCAGGAATACGGCCTGAACAGTCAAATTAATAGAACGCATGCATGGGCAACACAAACGCCATTCAATGTCGGTGGAGCTAGGCGCATATCAGAAGAATGACACCTCCATAGCACACAGTTACTCAGCCTAGCGGAGAGGGGCATGTGGAAGTGTGACATCTGATGAACAGGTCGACGAGACTTCGACACACAGTCCCGGACACAGAGACATCCATAGCATTCAAATCTAGGACACATCGTAGAAACATGCGTAACACGTGCACCAGACGTGAGGAGCCTAACGGTGTTCGCTTACCACTACATCCACAATACCGAA
Source organism: Paragonimus westermani (assembly GCA_008508345.1). Classification (NCBI taxonomy): domain Eukaryota; kingdom Metazoa; phylum Platyhelminthes; class Trematoda; order Plagiorchiida; family Troglotrematidae; genus Paragonimus; species Paragonimus westermani. Next base: position 320 of record QNGE01003875.1, on the reverse strand, counting down.
CGTGCTAGAAGGAGCAGCTCATTGAGTAGAACTAGGCACGGCGCTGGCCAATCAGTAGTATGCGATGTCATATGCAGAACACATCAGGGCATGTTAGGGCTGTGTTTCTGGTTCATGGTTGTGTCAAGTATGATGTGTGTTTGCGCGACAACTTGGTCTGTATGTTCGTTTGAAAGCATTCACGCGTTCGCGTGACAATGAAGTCGAAATTTGTGCACCCCGTCGTTTTCCCTCCACATTTCGGTCCAGGGTTCATCGTACTGAACTGTGACAACATAACTTGCTGGTACTGCAATCCACAAAACAGCACAAATCTTTCG
>QNGE01003874.1:58770-73346 GCA_008508345.1 Paragonimus westermani | reverse complement strand
ACTCAATGTCAAACAGATATTTGTGCAGTTTTTTGGCAGCCCGGACTACAGCCAACGTCTCCTTTTGTGTTTGTGTACATCCTTACTCTGTCTTAATCAATAATGACGATACACGGATGACCGAATATCCTTGCTGTTCTGAATACGTTGCTACGTTGTTGAACTTTCATAGGATCGTCTGGCCCCTCAAATTTTCGTTGCATATCTTTTCAGTCTCGGATTGAACGTCAGTCTATAATCACCACTAATTCCGTGGAATATACTACCTTCTGTGATCATAACTACAATGATTGGTGTGACTCATACGGATGAGTTAATCTGGACAGTTGCATCCTGTTCGTCTAGCTTGTTGAGAGTGTCTTGTGCACGTGTCTTCTCAGTCCATATGTTGTTATTGGGCGTTTCGGAAAGACTGGGTCTTGTTGCACTTCCAGTTTTGTTGGCGCTGTGTCAATTCCTCCTGCACTACGTGAACATTGAACACTCAACGCTGCAGTCAGATCACCGTTGTTTGCATTCAGTGAAAGAGCACGATCGAGCTGCCTTAAGGCTGTTAACCCCAGTGTGACTAGGCTTCTTTCCGATATGAAGAAGCGTACTGGTCGGTCTCATCTAGAAGAGCTAAACGGTGGCCAGTACCTCCATATATTTGAACCATCATTTACCTCAGCTGAGCATCAAGAACCATGTGATCTAGTGGTGGTTTTGCAATGGTGCGTTCACTACTTCTTGTTCTCACGATAAATCTATGCTCACACCGTGGGTATAATTCTAGGCATCTGTGGACAACGAACTAAGCCCTGGAATTTGGTTGCAACGAATGAATAAATGTAGGTGGCTCTACAGTATTCGTCTATCTGATTTGACTCGGGCAACATTTCTGATCTTTGTATGATCTCTCAGTATGACGGATTTACCGGGTGAATGACATATAACGTTACGGAATGGACGAGGTGTTGGCAAGTGTAATTGAACGCAAGAGAGGCAATTGTTCATGTGCTTCGTGTCAGGATTGATGGTTGATACTTGATGAGACCGCAGAAACTTGTTTGTCGGTTGAGTTCTTACCGAAGTGTGCAGCTTTGTTTTCCGAAACGGTCTGACGTTTGCGTCAGTGGTGGCGGCATTCACGTCGTCTGTTCTCAGATGTCCATTTTCGCCGAAGGTCTGTATCATTGACACCAGAAATTACTGTATGCCGCAGATGATCCTTCAACTTTTCGTCAAAATTGCAGCGGGCCGCTTGCTTTTCCAGTTTGGTATGGAACTCACGGAGGCTTGTGGCCGTTGAATACACGAGCGACTTGGACTTTGCACGTTCTACGACCTGGATAGTGCGTGTGAACCTGTCCGTTTTATGCGCCCCTCACACGTTTGTTTTTCTGTTTTTGTTTGACCGATCGATCTGTCAGATGTTTGTTTTCCCTGTGACGCGATGTTTTTGTCTATGTGATATTTGTTTTTGCCCTGACATCCGTTTAGACTGTTGTGTTGTATGTATTGGGATGTTCTGACTGACATCCAGAGTTCAGTTCTCGGGATGTACAAGGCGTATTACTTTTTTGGCCTTAGTAGGTTTTCACCAGTCGCGGTGATAACCGTCGTAATTATTGTGTGACGTAGGTTTCTCGTAGCGATGGTGTGTGCGAACTCCGTGTTGTTTGCTGCGGTGGTTATTCTCGTCCCGACCGGTGTCCACGCCAGTCTGGTCAGCATGTAATCTTTGTTCTGTCGTTCTGTCCAGCTGTGTTGCGTTATCACTCAACCTCGTATCTGAGCCCACTTTCTGCATCTCCCTTACACACACGCACGCAAACACACCCAAACAGATGTTGCACGCACGGGATCGTGCTGTTCGATCACGCGGTATTTATACGTTACCGCACATTTGTTGTGATCAACTTCATTGGTGGCTCTGACAGAGCGACCGGCTCCGAGTGAGTTTGTTTGCTCTTGTGTTACATGTATTGATGCAATGTTTGTGATGAGTTTCCAGCTCACTTTGATATTTCCAATGAGAGTGGTGATATTGTCTGACTTGTGTGTGTCATTTCATGTTGTGTAGTTGCGTTCGTCGAGTTGAGGGCGTTTTGTTTTTTCGTGTTTCAGGTTTCCGTGTTACGTGGCGTGACGTGTGTGTTTCCTTGGTAGCGTTCGTCCTTGTGTGTCCTGTGTATGTGGTTGGTGTCATTGCCTGCAATGCGTTCAGTCTATGATTCGGGGCGACGCGTGCATTGCATTCGATTGGGCTGCGCATGTGTGGATTTTTGCAGTTGGCGGATACCGATGGTGGTTTTGCGGTTGATTTGATTGTTTGCTTTCGATGTGGATCCACTCGTGACGGTGTGGGTTGTTCCACGTTGTATCAGGTGAGCAGATGGTGGTGTGTGTATGTGTGTGTATTTGCATTGTGGGCTTGATAGGAGAATCATTCCGCTCTCCCACATCTGTGACCATTTTCAACTCAATGTCAAACAGATATTTGTGCAGTTTTTTGGCAGCCCGGACTACAGCCAACGTCTCCTTTTGTGTTTGTGTACATCCTTACTCTGTCTTAATCAATAATGACGATACACGGATGACCGAATATCCTTGCTGTTCTGAATACGTTGCTACGTTGTTGAACTTTCATAGGATCGTCTGGCCCCTCAAATTTTCGTTGCATATCTTTTCAGTCTCGGATTGAACGTCAGTCTATAATCACCACTAATTCCGTGGAATATACTACCTTCTGTGATCATAACTACAATGATTGGTGTGACTCATACGGATGAGTTAATCTGGACAGTTGCATCCTGTTCGTCTAGCTTGTTGAGAGTGTCTTGTGCACGTGTCTTCTCAGTCCATATGTTGTTATTGGGCGTTTCGGAAAGACTGGGTCTTGTTGCACTTCCAGTTTTGTTGGCGCTGTGTCAATTCCTCCTGCACTACGTGAACATTGAACACTCAACGCTGCAGTCAGATCACCGTTGTTTGCATTCAGTGAAAGAGCACGATCGAGCTGCCTTAAGGCTGTTAACCCCAGTGTGACTAGGCTTCTTTCCGATATGAAGAAGCGTACTGGTCGGTCTCATCTAGAAGAGCTAAACGGTGGCCAGTACCTCCATATATTTGAACCATCATTTACCTCAGCTGAGCATCAAGAACCATGTGATCTAGTGGTGGTTTTGCAATGGTGCGTTCACTACTTCTTGTTCTCACGATAAATCTATGCTCACACCGTGGGTATAATTCTAGGCATCTGTGGACAACGAACTAAGCCCTGGAATTTGGTTGCAACGAATGAATAAATGTAGGTGGCTCTACAGTATTCGTCTATCTGATTTGACTCGGGCAACATTTCTGATCTTTGTATGATCTCTCAGTATGACGGATTTACCGGGTGAATGACATATAACGTTACGGAATGGACGAGGTGTTGGCAAGTGTAATTGAACGCAAGAGAGGCAATTGTTCATGTGCTTCGTGTCAGGATTGATGGTTGATACTTGATGAGACCGCAGAAACTTGTTTGTCGGTTGAGTTCTTACCGAAGTGTGCAGCTTTGTTTTCCGAAACGGTCTGACGTTTGCGTCAGTGGTGGCGGCATTCACGTCGTCTGTTCTCAGATGTCCATTTTCGCCGAAGGTCTGTATCATTGACACCAGAAATTACTGTATGCCGCAGATGATCCTTCAACTTTTCGTCAAAATTGCAGCGGGCCGCTTGCTTTTCCAGTTTGGTATGGAACTCACGGAGGCTTGTGGCCGTTGAATACACGAGCGACTTGGACTTTGCACGTTCTACGACCTGGATAGTGCGTGTGAACCTGTCCGTTTTATGCGCCCCTCACACGTTTGTTTTTCTGTTTTTGTTTGACCGATCGATCTGTCAGATGTTTGTTTTCCCTGTGACGCGATGTTTTTGTCTATGTGATATTTGTTTTTGCCCTGACATCCGTTTAGACTGTTGTGTTGTATGTATTGGGATGTTCTGACTGACATCCAGAGTTCAGTTCTCGGGATGTACAAGGCGTATTACTTTTTTGGCCTTAGTAGGTTTTCACCAGTCGCGGTGATAACCGTCGTAATTATTGTGTGACGTAGGTTTCTCGTAGCGATGGTGTGTGCGAACTCCGTGTTGTTTGCTGCGGTGGTTATTCTCGTCCCGACCGGTGTCCACGCCAGTCTGGTCAGCATGTAATCTTTGTTCTGTCGTTCTGTCCAGCTGTGTTGCGTTATCACTCAACCTCGTATCTGAGCCCACTTTCTGCATCTCCCTTACACACACGCACGCAAACACACCCAAACAGATGTTGCACGCACGGGATCGTGCTGTTCGATCACGCGGTATTTATACGTTACCGCACATTTGTTGTGATCAACTTCATTGGTGGCTCTGACAGAGCGACCGGCTCCGAGTGAGTTTGTTTGCTCTTGTGTTACATGTATTGATGCAATGTTTGTGATGAGTTTCCAGCTCACTTTGATATTTCCAATGAGAGTGGTGATATTGTCTGACTTGTGTGTGTCATTTCATGTTGTGTAGTTGCGTTCGTCGAGTTGAGGGCGTTTTGTTTTTTCGTGTTTCAGGTTTCCGTGTTACGTGGCGTGACGTGTGTGTTTCCTTGGTAGCGTTCGTCCTTGTGTGTCCTGTGTATGTGGTTGGTGTCATTGCCTGCAATGCGTTCAGTCTATGATTCGGGGCGACGCGTGCATTGCATTCGATTGGGCTGCGCATGTGTGGATTTTTGCAGTTGGCGGATACCGATGGTGGTTTTGCGGTTGATTTGATTGTTTGCTTTCGATGTGGATCCACTCGTGACGGTGTGGGTTGTTCCACGTTGTATCAGGTGAGCAGATGGTGGTGTGTGTATGTGTGTGTATTTGCATTGAGTATGATGACGACTGTCAGGAACTTGAACGCAAGCTGACTAAAAGCTTGCGCAAAGACCGTGAGCACTACCTTGTCCAACAATCGAAAGAGATGGGAAAAGCCTTTTTATCTGGGAATTGCAGAAGGCTTTTTTCCCTGATCCGTGGTTGTACTGGCCGTCAAGTCGATGTAAGTGAGACCATATGTGAAAAAGACGGCTCAATTATCACCAGCCAGTCGCGCCGAACTGATCGGTGGGCTGAACACTGGCACTCTGTGCGGAGCCGCCTGCTCCAAGATACCGATAGTGAGTCAGACAGCAACCAACCACTCTGGACATTCATCTACAAGGGTCAACCACTTCAATCCGATCGCAATACCCGTACAAACTCCTATTACGTCGACCACGTTGACCATTACCACTTCTTGTTCGAGTCATCCGTACACAACAAAAATCGATGTTTACAGCGCATAATTCGATCCGGCAAACTGGACATAAGTCAGAACATGTCCATACTGTCTACACTACAACCGGTCGTATCGTGGGACGAGTTTGCGGCCTGTCTGATCAGATCCACCAATTACCCTCGTGTCTGTATAGAAAACAAGCTTAAACATCTGGCAAACAACCTGAATATTACTCCACGGTTCATGTTCTCCCGTATTCGACATACCAGTAATGAAGACACCTCCTACGATATTCTACCCATGGTAGCCTGACTTGTTCAGCGACCACGCTCAAGATGAGGACGGATGGGCCACCTACATTGACCCCGACATCATTGAAAATGCACAAGACTGGAACACACCACCTCCATCCAGTTCACAATGGCACTCACTCCGGAAACAGCTATTTAACGACACCGATAATGAGTCAGACCCGAATCAATCACTGTGGACATTTATCTATCGAGGACCCGCTCCCAAGTTTGACAAGAACAGTCGGACAAACTGCCTGTACGTCGATCATAAGGATCACCATCACTTCCTCTTGGAATCCTCGGCACACAACAGAAACCGGTCAACACAACGCATTATACAATCCGGGAAATTAGATATAAATCAAAACATGTCCACGTTATCGACCATCCAACCGGTAATATCATGGGACAAGTTTGCAGCATACTTGACACGCTCAACAATCTTCGCCTGTTTGTATTGGGAATAAGCTAAAGCAACTAGCGAACAATTTAAAAGTAATCCCACGAGGAGATAAAGACTGTGCAACCCCACTACGCAATGAACAAGCTGGGAAAGCTAAGTTTGACCACCTAAAGAGGAAACGAAGGATGGACTTGATGTCCGAACTCGTTGAAGCAAACGACTCGCGATCAATCAACGACTTCAAGAACTCCCTAACCTTTGATGACCGCGAAAACCTGTACGCGGAGCACGGCACTCAGTGGAAGGAGACCGCTGAGCTTTGTATCAAAGCATATTGCGAGCGACTCCGAAGAGGCCAGGAAAGCACGACTTTCCAAAACTACATCACACTAAATAATCATTCAAGTGTATGTCAACACCCTCGCGACACCACAGTAGGAAAACTGTGGTTGGACAAACTCCTCACCGTAAACCAAATCAAGAAGACGGATTTCTTGACCACACTAACGGTCATAATGAACAAAAAAGTCCCGACGGAACACTTTCGTACTCTAGGGTCCGGCTACCACCGGTAGGTCACTGTTTCTAATGCTGATTTCGGAGAATAACATCTACAGGACTGTCCAACGGTCAGGCGATCATTCAATGTTCTTTCTCATGAACTTGCTCAACAAATCTCTAGCACTCATGGAAGAACCAAAGATTACTCCCCTGACTGTCAACATTTTCAAGGAAATACTCGGCGGCGCGCCTTTTGACATACACGTCATTCGCCAAAAAGACGAACACCTCACTCGCATTCCTGTGTTAATTTCAACCAACAATGATCTTTGCTCATATAGTTTATCTGAAGACGCTAAGGCCATAAAGGCCCGATGCTATATTTTTGATTTTTTTTGTAACAATCCCCTCTCCGGAGCTCCCCTGTCCGTCTTGTACCCATTGTCCATGTTTTTTAGTAACTGGTATTCCAAGTGGTACTATTCACAATGTTAATTTTACGCACTATCAAACAATCTCGACTTCTATATAAACCCATAGGACGAGATTTTAAATCAACTATGCAAGAGAGCATATGGCGAACAGCTGCTCGCTTTATCACTCCCGCGCACCTACACGCTGAAACAGTTTTCTTTTATGTACCAGGCTTCCTAGGGTGGTACTTTCGTATCTTTGGATACGTCAAAGGTTAATACGAACAAATCCCTCACTTACAAGACTGGATTATCCCGCACTACTGGCAAATTGAAGGGAAGTACAAACTTTTCACAGGTCAACAAGTATACTCTGTAAGCGATCTATTGTACGAGCTAGACCTATATACAAAGGGCACTATAAGGAAGCATTCACCAGTCTAATCCTCACAAACATTCACAAAATACATAATAAACCCGAGGAGAACACAGTCATTGCAGCCATCGGAAACAAAATACCAGAGTAGAAGTGCCCCCAATACACCGGAGATATAGAGGATCTTCTAAAAACCCGCGCTGAAACATCCCAGATCCACAATCGCGCCACGTATAAATAGACCAACCCAGCAACTACCTAACGAAACAACACCTCACCAACGGGAACAACATCAAAACGCGGCTAAACCAGTAGCATTCCTCGGTAAACGGGAAAAATAGATATAAAACCTCAAATGGACGCTAAGAAAGCTAAAATGTCAGCACCCAATGAGGACGAGGGAGACGGATCAGGACTAGCTGGCGCTAAGCATGCACACACCATTCGGCATACACTACTATAAGACAGACATCACCATCACTCGCAAACAACACCTTGCCATCGCTATCTTGTGTCCAGTAGCCAGCGATCGCTAATCTCAGTTTGTGAGACCATATGATTTACGTCAATGTTTTCTGTAGACTCTATTCTGTCGAGCATACCTAGGTTGTCGTTGGTTATGCAGGCGTAGGGGGTTGTGTTGAGTGCTGGCGTATGCCTCTGAGTCGTCCCTTGCAGAGGTACAAAATAGCCAAGGCGAACAGAGCCGTGGTTAAATGCGCAGTATTCGAAGCCAGAGGGGACGGTCGCAACAGGTTTGTAATACACGCTACCGCTTTTGTTAATTGCCCAAAACTGAAAGAGCGGATGTGGCAGGCACGCGACATAGAATTGAGTGGTGGCAGCTTCACCGGGTTTGTATTGAGCGATGGTAAGGTGTTGTTTGCGAGTGATGGTGATGTCTGTCTTATAGTAGTGTATGCCGAATAGTTTGTGTGCATGCTCAGCGCCAGCTAGTCCTGATTTGTATCCCTCGCCCTCATTGGGTGCTGATATTTAAGCTTTCTTAGCGTCCATGTGAGGTTTTATATCTACTGTTTCCCGTTTACCGGGGAATGCTACTGGTGAAGCTGGTGGTGGGGCGGTTGCGTTTTGCTTTGTGTGCCGACGTGTCGTGTGAATTGCGTTTTGCGAAGCGTGTCAGTATTTATAGCCGTAAGCTGTTGTATCGGAGGTCTCGGTGTCATTCTGGGATAGCTCTAGGCTCATGTTTCTAGTGCGTTGATTAGTTCTCTTTGGTATGGTGGTACTTCAAGGGTGGCTTCTTGTTAGGAGGCAAACTCACCAAAACAATCTAGTCAGGACATCGGTGACGGTTGAAAAAACCAGTCATCATTTCAAACCACTCAGGGTCGTGATGACGGCTGACGAAATCAGACAGCAACAAAGCACTGGGGCACGTCAGACCGACAAGCAGGATAAGTGCAAGTGAATGGGGGTGTCACGCCACCCCGAGAAACTAACGCCTATGGATTTGGCCACTTGGGAGCGAAGTGGCTTAGACAAGTAGACAGTGACTCATCACCATTTCATGATATATATTTACAGGCATTTCATTCATTTGGTCGAACTGGTTTTTGGCAATACAGCGTGTTTACCGCAACCGTGTCTTTCTTGTCTCCGCGCAAGTAGACTGGGGGAAGCCGCATAGGAGGAACCCAGGTCTAGCAGTCATGCACTATTAGAACGTTTGGCAAGGAAAAGGCGCGTTACATCAGTGGCGACAGAGGTCAAACCGAACTCATTAATGGCCATCTCTATGGAGCAGATGCAGGCGCTCTTTCAACAGCAGCAGAAGATTTTCGAGCAGTCACAGGCGAAGCTTATTGAAATGTTTATGCAGAAGTTTTCGGGTCAGTCATTGGGAGTTGCAAACCAGGATCAGTTACCTACACCAGAATCGATGATCCAACAAGTCAGTGAATTCCATTTTGATGCCATCGGTGGAGTCACGTTTGATTCTTGGTTCCATAAATATGAAGATATTTTTCGTGTGGAGATGGCACAGCTTCCCGAAGACAAGAAAATCAGACTATTACTGAGAAAACTGGGCACAACAGAACACGAACGATTCGTGAATTTTATCTTGCCAAAACATCCCAGAAATGGAACCCTTGAAGAAACCACAAGGCCGCTGTCACAGATTTTTGGTGGGCAATCATCCTTGTTCAATGTTCGATATCACTGTCTGAACTTAACAAAGAATCCTAGCGATGACTGGGTACAGTATGCAGCTAATGTCAATCGGGAATGCGAATGCGCCAAACTTCATAGCATGACGGACGACCAGTTCAAGTGTCTCATTTTTGTATGCGGCTTACATTCATCCCAGGACGCAGATATTCGGACCAGAATTTTGGACAAGATTGAGCAGTGCCCAGATATCACCCTACAGTGTCATAACAGAATATCAGCGACTCGTTAACCTGAAACACGACACGGCAATGATTCAGCAGGCTACTTCTTCGGGTCCTTCAGAAATGATTTATGCAGTCAGCAGCAGGAGCACGACTAAAGAAACAAGCCTCCAGCCGGCAATAAATTCAAAACCACCATCAGCATGCTGGTATTGCAAAGAATGGCACTTCGCTCGTCTGTGTCCGTTCAAAAATCATATATGCAACAGATGTGGGAAAAGAGGTCACAAAGAAATATGCTGTCGCGCACTAGCGCAACCATCCCGACGTCAAAGAAACTTTCACAGGCGCCCGAAGTTCTCCCCCAGCAACATTTAAAACTGATGACGAATCCAGACGCAAGTACGTTGCTCTTTGCATTATTAGTGTGTCTACCCGCTTGCAATTAGACACTGCTTTGCATATCATATTGATTTCCCGTGATACATGGCGAAAGCCTGGGCGACCTCCACTGCTTCCAACGCATCATACGGCTCGGGACGCCTCGGGCAGAACCTTGAAGCTAGCCGGGGAAGTAACATGTGAGGTGACGTTTGGAGACAGCCGAATCGAAGCCTGTTGTTTCATCACAGATCATCCGGGTCTAGACCTACTGGGCCTTGATTGGATTGAAGACTTGGAATTACTAGATCAGCCGGAAACGGCATATGTAATCGAACGAAACTACATAGTCGGTCAGAAACGCTGCTTTTGGCGCCAGAAATTCACCGTCAGATTGAGGAACTCAAGATTCGACACGCATCCGTTTTTGAACCAGGCCTCGGTCTTTGTACAAAAGCAAAGGCAACTCTCACATTACATCCAGGAGTGCAACCAGTGTTCAGACCCACAGGACCAGTTCCATACGCTGCACTGCCGATTGTGGACGGCGAACTTGATCGGTTGCAAGCAGAAGGTATCATCCAGTCAGTGAATTACTCGGAATGGGCTGCTCCCATTGTTGTCAAGAAAGCTCACAGCGGAGTTCGAATATGTGCCCACTTTTCTACTGGCTTGAACGCGGTGTAAAAGAATTACGAATATCCTCTACCAGTGCCAGAAGACCTTTTTACGAAACTCAACGGAGGACAGTGTTTTGCCAAAGTGGACCTTGCTGACGTATATCTACAGATACCCGTGGAAGAAAAGTCGAGGGAATTGCTGACAATCAATACTCACAGAGGCTTGTTCCAGTATACACGACTACCATTCGGCATCGATACTGCACCAGCAATCTTCCAGCAGATAATGGACACCATGCTCTCTGACCTTCCCGGTTGTGTTGCTTGTTTGGACGATATTATAATCATTGGCTGTGACGCTGCAGATCTGGTACAAAAACTGGACATGTTGTCAAAAATTAAGGAGTATGGATTCCGGCTGAGGAAGGAGAAGTGCATTTTTATGTTGCACAGTGTCAAATATCTTGGGTTCGTTATTGATAAACATGGACGCCATCCAGATCCGGCCAGTGTTGAAGCAATCAAGGCGATGCCTCCACCGAAACGGACATAATGTACAAGGAGAGGAGACAGTTTCAAGAAATTTGAAAATATAGCAACTGGCCTTTATGGCCTTAGCGTCCTCACACAAACAAAATGCACATAGGTCATTATTGGTGGAAATCAACACAGGGATGCGGTTCAACCGATCATCTTTCTGGTGTTTGACGTGAATTTCAAAAACGGTACCACCAAGTAATTATTTGAAGTCGTTTACGGGTAGTGTTGTTATTTTGGGTCCCTCCATAAATGCGAGAGACTTTCTCAGTAAATTCATGAGGAAGAATTGGCTGTGGTCGCCTGATCGTTGAACCGTCCTATACCTGTAGTTTCTGTTGATGAGCTTGAGCATTAGAGATTTGCCAGTTGTCGCTGGTCCCTCACGTACAAAAGCGTTCCTCCTGGATCCTCTTTTGTTCATGATGGTTGTCAGCGTGGACAGGAATGTGGTTATGTCGACTTGGTTGGCAGATAACAGTTTATCAAGCCATTGTTCCCTCTGAGTAGTGTCTCGGGGGTGTTGAGTGGTTGTTCAATCGGACATAAGTTTATAAATTGGTTGAATCCTGTTCCCGTCGGAGTTTTTCACAATAAGCCTCAATACATAGTTCCGCGCCTTATTTCCATTGTGTTCCATGTTCTACGTACAAACTTTTTCTATCCTCGAAAGTTAAAGCGTTTTTAAAGTCGTTTATTGGTCTCACGCTGTTGGCTTCCACCAGTTCGGACATTCGATCAATCCTGCGTTTTCTTTTCAAATTGTCAAATTTCGTTCTCGTAGCTGTCATTTGGTAGTAGCGTCGCACAATCTGTTTCTTATCTCGGTACTACTTTCAAATTGTTAGCGAGGTGCTGTAGCTTTTGTCCAATACAGACAAAAACATAGTTGCTAGATCTGATGGGTTAAGCAGCAAAGCGATCCCAACAGACCACAGGACGTAGTGTGGATAAGACAGACATGTTCTGATTTACATCCAGTTTGCCGGCTTAGATGATCCGATGAATAGATCTGTTTTTGTTGTGCACGGATGACTCGAAGATGAAATGATAATGGTCTTCGTGATCTACGTAAAGACAATTAGTCCGGGTGTTTTTGCCAAACATAGGCGGTTAACCTCGACAGATGGAAGTACATAATGATTGATTAGTATCGGATTCACTTTCCGCATCTTGAAATAGCTGTCTTCGTACTGAGCGCCACTGTGTGGAAGATGCTGACGGTGGTGTGTTCCAGTGTTGGACAGACTGATCGTAGTCTGCATAGAACAGAGTCCAAACTTCGCCGTCTTGGGCGTTATCCAAGAATAGATCCGGCGACCCCGGAGAGTAGATTAAGGAAGGTGTTTTCATGATGGGTCCGCCGAACACCAGAGAGCTTGATCCGTCCATCGGAAAGAAGAGCGGCGAAATGAGCGGAGTGTGTGCTCCAATGTATTCGCCTGTCATCCACCCCCTTCGTCGTTTATTGGCACACCCAATCCTCCAATCAAAATTCCCCCTTATAGTCCACGCCACTCATATCACTCTCTTCCTCCTCCAATGAGATGGGCAGAGGCAGTTCGTGCGTGTGTTCCTGTCAAATTTGGGTGGCTGACCCCTGTAAATAAATGTCCACAAAGATTGGTGTCTTGAGCTAGTTGTATTCGGACAGAGTACCCTTGTTGAAAAGGTGCTAGCAGTGATTTGTTCCAGTATTGGACACTTCCAGTCGCAATGAGCATTGCCGGAGAATGGATCCCGTGGATGAGGGTAGTACATTGTCGGTGGTGTTTGCATCACAGATCTGAATACGGGAGATCCAAATCTGTTCATTGCGGGAAGCACGGTGAAAATGAGCACAGCGTACTGCGCAGTCGACTTGACTGGTCAGCCTACACGCGTCGCTTCAAAAAGCCAACCACCGGCAAAACATTCACTCACCATCGCCTTCTAAGTCACCAGCCACACGTGCATCCACAGACACAGCCCAATCCACAGAACGAACACCGCGTCACCTACAAACAAAAACACAAGCACATTCAACAACCAACACAACAAAATCACATCACACAGAATAGACACGAATCAGAAAGACTAATCGCATTAAAACTCAACTACCAATCGGGTACACAGCGATTAGTAGTTGAGGTTGAATGCGATTAGTCTTTCTGATTTGTGTTTATGCTGGTTAGCCATTTGATTGGCTAATAAGGAAAGGAAACCTCTATCTCTCGGAAACTAAACAGAGAGAGGCTGCAATGACGAGATCTACACTGAGAAGAAAGATTTTTGAAGTGTAATACAAGAAGCGTTGCAGTATAGGAGTGCAGATTAGTGTAACCTGAAGAAGATAGGGACTAAAAGCAAATTTCTCACTGAACTATGCAAAGCCAGGCAGACCATTCATCATACATTACATCAACAAAGCCGGAGAAAAGAATGGGTAGAAGACATGACACTCAAGTTTCTGAAAAGAAGAGCGGATCAATTGTCAATGAACAGGATGACGGCCGATGCAGTCATTAACAGAAGTGGGGTAGATATACTGATATTGTTGTGAATCCAGAAGGCGGACAACACAAAGGTTACTTTATTGGAGAAACCAACACACTACCTAAGCGTCTGAGCACGACTAGAAACGGAAACATTCAGTTGCACACCATACTCTTCTGAGGATACTCCATCGCTTTAGACACCATGTATCAGTTCCGTCGTGTAGCGAAAGCCATTATATGTCATTCTGCCCTCCAAAGATCCATCCCGTATCTCTGCCGTATTTATCACGCGATTATCTCGATCCGCGATCATCTCGATCCATGCTGCTACTTAATAGTGGTGTGAGTAGTATGGTGCGACCGTATCTCCTCACTACACTCCTCCCCCTGCAAAGATTGTTCCAGTCGTAACAAAAGGCGTCCAGGTTCTCTTCCTTCCCTCGACGATCTGCGTGCTGGCCCGGTGCTGGTGACACACATGGTGTGCATCATCTTCTGATCGGAGTGTTGTACCATTTACACAGCTGGCTTCTGTGCACTCGATGTTGACTTTCTCATTCTTTATCAAATACACTGGGCCACGACGTTCAATTACTACGTACGGTCCCCTCCACTTTGCCAGGAACTTCCTAGATCCGGGTCCGGTTGCCCCCGCGCTCCGCCGGTCTCGGTATTTAACCTTAGAACCAAGTTCAAACACAGTCCTACGACCCGATAACATCGCAGTTGATCGCTCCTTAGAAGCTTCTTGTGTGTTTTTCAGGTTTCGGTTGGCCGATCTCCGAGCTTCCGCTAATTCACGCGCGCTCATCCGTCGATCTCCCCATAAGCCAATCTCCTGATCGACTGGCAAGCGTGGCACGCGTCCATACATTAGCTCGAATGGCGACTTTTTCGTTGTCCCTTGCGGCGAACAGCGGTGGGCCAACAGAATCAACGGTAACGTTTCTTCCCAG
>QNGE01003874.1:0-32018 GCA_008508345.1 Paragonimus westermani | reverse complement strand
ATGATGATGATGATGATGATGATGATGATGATGATGATGATGAATCAGCATGCATCATTGAAAGTAAAATGAACGAAATGGAAATTCCATATTTCCCTAACGGATTGTGCTAATACAAAATGTTTTCACCAGACGATGGGTAATCAAAAGCTGCATTCACGAACAACACAGGTTCACGAAAGCTGAGAGTGACTGAAAGTTAACAACTTTTGATCTGAAACACGCCATATTGCGTATATCGGTTTACCGCGCCATTCGTGGATGCTAAAATGACATTTTATAGTCATGCTAGTAAAACGATAGGCGTCACTTAGCATGTCTCAGCAGAGTTGTAGTCTTGTTATTCAACCGTGTTGTTTCAATTCCTGACAACGTCTTAGATGACCATTTTATCCAATAAACGGGTGCCATGACGAAAGCCACTTGTTGCGTTGTCGAGATCAGCCCGGACAGTTTGTTTGAAAGTGTTGTCTGAATTGAAGTGCTTTTGTTGCATGGGAACCTGGATTACTTTGAAAAAAGTCGTGAGCAGATTGGACTGGATTAAATATCATGCTGGAATCAGATCACAATGGTGGAGCGCGACTAAGTTGATAATGTGTTGCTTTAGGGGAAACAACTACCGACGCTGAGACTTTTTTAGAACCACACACCTCAACCATACACAACACGTAGAAATTACTAGATACCGTTCGCTAGAGCTACGTCTTCTTGATGTACGATTGTCGGCACCGCTTACAGCATTATACGATCGCATTCGTACACTCCGTGCAAGAAATATTCGGTCTCCGTTTTCAAAGAATTTGTTTGAATAGTATGTCTGATTAATGCGAATCTGTAAATGATTTAATGCGTCCTGCGCCAAAGTACTTAATCTACAGTATTCCTCCCTATCTATATGAAATACTTTGGAGTAGATGCTTTGGTGAACGACGCAGTAAACCATTATTCACATGTAGGCGTTAACCAGACATAGTATCTAGACAAATTCATGCATATATACATGCATATATATATATATGACCTGATGCTTACGAGGTAGCAAGCGAAACGTAGTATGAAAAAAGGCATTATGCACCGTGAGGAGAAAAAGGGAGGAAATCTACACCGATGCACACAAAGACTCGCTACACCAGCGTCACTGAATTCCATTCTTTGCCAACTCAGCATCCTCAACCAAAGGTGTCCTTCAAACTCCAGCCGAGAACGCTCTACTGAAGCAAGCTTCAGTAAGAGTGCTTTCAAACTCCGAACCCAAATCACACGTTGACCACCAGATTGCCGCTTTCTGTCCAATCCGCCAATAGCAAACAAGGCACGTTGCGGCGAGCAGTGAGTTGGCATTCGTAAGCCGTGGCCAGGCCAACGAAGCCTGTGAGACAAAACTATGTGCAGGGACTGACAATCTATTCGTCCAGACACACGTCCGACAGCTTCATCACTGCTGATACGGTGTTCCCACCACAAGCCGCTAACACTTCGGAGACATTGATGATCGAAAGCAGACACTGTGAACGCCGCCCAGCGTGGAAAGACCAGCTTTTCCAGTCATTTTGTAAGACCGTTTTTATGGTCATATCATACACTCGACCTTTCGCAGAAAGACAGATCATGCCGACGCCATAGATGACGCAATTTGACAAACGCCATGCGAGATTTTGCCATATGATTTGTGATCTCACCAGACATTTCACCAGCGCTGATACAGATCCCAAGGGAAGTGAACTCGATTAACTTCGATGACGCAATGCTAAGGGTAAGAGCAGGCGCAGGATCCTGTCAGTCGTCCAATAGAACCTTCCATTTGGTAGACGCAACGACCACAGCGACCGTCTGGTAGTGAAGCTATCAGCGAGGCAGATGGCATACGCAATTATAACAAGCCTAGAAGGTTAGGGCGGTGGATGGAACACTTTGAGCGTCAATTTAGCCGACCTACTAATTCTATCGTTTTCGCCACAAACTTGTACTGTAGCACTCCCGGCAGCAGATTTAACACCATCCAATGAGACTGAGGTGCGCAATTGTATTTCGGTCCTCAAACGTGATAAGGCTGCTGGTCAAAATGACCTCGTACCGACACTTTTCAAAGAAGGTAAGGAGGTGTTAGTAGAGGCCTTGATGCAGTTGTTTCAACTTGTGTGGATGACGGAGACCATCCGTCCGTGATGGAATTGTCTAGGTTGTTCCGGGTTCTTTCTGAACCATCACGGATTAATGCAACGTCGTCTGCATACTCGATGTCTTCAAGCCAAATGTTTGAGAGCAATTCCACACCACCATACTCGCAGTCTGTCAGGGAACACTCTAGGATCTTCTTTACTGCAAAGTTGGGTAGAAAACGAGAGGCTGAACAACCTTGCCGCGCCCCACTTGTGATGCAAAAGGTAGCGATACGTTGCCATAAGCTCTAACCCGATCCAGGGTCTGAAAGTGGATTGTTTCCACGATGTACACATGCTTCACAAGTACAACTATCCTCGCCCCGTCAACTAAATCAAAGGTCACTCTTATGTCTAAAAAGAAAACAAATGTTTTTTATATGAATGGTGGTTTAGGCATCTGATGAAGTGTAAAGATGTGATTTGTGCAGCCATGACTGGAGCGAAACCTAGTTTGCTCGTTACGTTTCGCTAAGCCCAGTAAGCACAATGGCTGCAGTTAAATTCGACGTAACAGGAAGCGGACTAATCTCTTTGTGATAAGCACACGGAGTGTGTGTGATTCTTTTTTGAAAATGTAGATAATGTTAGCTAAACCCGTCATTTGAAACAACTTCACCGATCCAAATTTTCCGAGGTAGAGCCGTCAGCTATCCGATTAGGGCTGATTTTCATCTGCAAGAAGGATAGGAAGAGGTTATTCTGGGTCGAGTACCTTCTGACGCCTCAGAAACGTTATCTTAAATGAGACTTCCGGTTCCGAGGGTGAAGAAACGCCAACAGACCAACGATCACAGACGGAGTTCGTAGGCGTAATCACTAGCCAGTTTAGTGTCCTAATTGTGGTTGCTGATTATGAGCAGGCTTATCATTGGGTCCGCAGACTATCTAACTCACACCGGGCTTCCTGTTGCTTGTTGCCCGGACGAGACGAAGTCTTCGAGAGTTCTCGGCGGCAAGTTTCCAGATCTCCTTCTGGCAGCGAACAACCTTGTGCCAGATGAATGGAATATTCCAGCGAGCGTCAAGAAGTTCCAGTTGAACGGGCATTAGGACCACATAATGCAGTGCCACACTTATGCACTGCATACCGTATTTACCCTATGTGCCCCATTTTTCGTCTGGAGAGTGAAGTTCTAGAAGAGAGGTAGGCGAGCTCCGATATGATCTTGCTAGTTTATGTGTGTATATTTGTGGTTGACGGTGAAGTGGCCTTTCATCGAAAAGCATATCGAATTCGGCATATATCACTGCTTGCTAGGAGTTCACATAGGTGTTCCAGATTGACTAATACTCTGGAAAGAAATGCTGCTGAGAAGGTTAGAGTAATAGTAATAACAATAATGATAATAATGAAAGAGAACTGGACGAAAGAACTAGAAATGGTATGGATACAGGTACGCCACTGACTACGGCACAACGCCATCTCGGAAAGCCTTTTAACCGGCGATTTCAGTGATCGCAAGAACCCCAGTCAGACAGGCGACACCTACCCACCTCGCTCAGTGGAAAAATTTAGGTCAGCATGTTTCGTGACCACCTTGTTTCCTCACCACCCCTCGCCTTACTCAACCGCTGGTGGTCTCAGTGTACAATATCCAGTATGGCAAACGCTCAGCTGGCATGCGGAGCAAGTGACCCGACCATCCTAGTCTGTGCAACGCCATTAGTTGACCAGTGAATCGGGCATCCGAGCGTTCCGTAATACTTGTCGACCAACGCCCGTGTTGCCCATACAAACAGTCTATTTTACCTGGGTGCAAGGGCGGTGACACTGATGGTCACACACGAGTCTGCTTATATCTTCATTGCGAAAGGGTCAGAACCACAGAGCAAAGCAAAAAGTGCCCAAGCATTATGTACCCTTCATTTCAGCGGCAATCGAACTTCTTTTCGAAGTCACTGATGACTCAGGTTAGCAAAGACAAGAAAAAGTTAGTGACATGGTGAAGAGCAATCAACGAAATAGCTGCCTCTGTATCGACGAAACACTGTTCTACCTCTCCATCAACTTCAACCCTTGTATGTACGGCCCCCTTCGTAATCGCTCCCATTACTAGCCGACCCGCACGACAAAAAGAACAATCACGAAACACTTTATTTTAGACCTTTTAGACCGCCGGGTTAGGCAGTCCTTCTTCCAATGTCCTTTTTCCACAGATGAAACAGCCTCCTGGTTGATCGTTCCTCCGTGATGGTGTTCTCAAGGCAGCGATATCCGCTGCGAGTTGCTCCATTGCCTTCTGCATTTCTTCTAGTGTCTTCTTGTCCGTATTGCTGCTTGCATCCACTGAAGCCACCGACATTACTGCCAACTCCCGCGTCACCTTCGCAAACTCGTTAAGGTCCATCGGCCCAGCGACATGGGCAATACGGACTTGGTCGCGAACCGCCACCGGGAGACCTTCAATAAACCGTTCCGTCAACAAGCGTCATCGTGGTTCTTGATCCAATCCTGGCAGAGCCCTGTCCAGCAAACCTTGCAGAGTGGCGGCAAACACGGATGGGTCCGCTCCTTGTCCAAGCCTGACCGCCTTGAACCGCCGCATGGCCTCCTGGCGGTCGGCCGTGCTGTCAAACCCAGCCACCAGCGCCTCCTTCGCAGCGGCCCACTCCATCTTCGCTGGGCCTCTTCACGCTGTGTCCAACACCACCTTCACCCGACACTTCACCAGCGTCCGCAGGGCAGCCAGCTTCCCACGGTCGGTCTTGACTCCGACCACCTCGGCCACGTCCTCCAAGTCCTCCAGGAACATCCGGACGTCTCCATATTCGCACGGCTGTGGCCAGGGAATCTTCATCCTCACGTTCGTCACGGCACTAGCTGTTGTGCCCGTAAAAGACGCTTGGCTAGCAAGTTGGTTTATTGCGCAAACTTTCGTATAGATCATGTCAAAAACTAAACCACAGATGCGTACACTCATTTACACGACAGAAATGCACTCACATACATTGGATGACAGTACGTTGTCATTCGCCTTGGCGAAAGTTCTCACACACCATGTACACACTGTTCCGATAGTCTCTTCTTGTCCGCCGTGTTCGGGGCTTGTCCTTTTGTTCCCGAATGTCGCCTGCGGGTAATACACTACTTGTGAGTAGTATTCTACTCACGACGAAACTGCTTGTTATACAACACTAGTGTATCGTTATGGATGACGATGAGAAACAATGACACGTCTCATCCTCCATTAGTTCATGCACGTCCAATGTAGCTGACCAAACAGCGAGCAACGCATGAACTAACAGTTCGTTACTCTGCACAGCTGGACAGACTCGGAAATCAATCACTTTCCACCATCTCGAACTGCACCCGCTCTAATAGCAAGTCGAGTGAAAATTTCTGTTCCACAACCTATAAAGACCGTATCAATCGTCGAGCCCGCCAGACAGGTTCAAATGACAGCGGAAAGCTCGAACCCCAGCTGTTTTATCTCTCGGAACCAAATCACTGCCTGCCCACCACGTGACTTGTTCTAGCAGGTTTTGCAAGTAAGGTCCTACGAATCAAACCTGGTTATGGGTAACGGCAGAGAGGTGACAGAGGCCATCCGGTCACTGCCCCTTTCTTCTTGACACAGTCATATCACTCGTGTGTTCTTGTTGGGATATGCAAATCACAACAGACTGCGAATAAGTGGGTCACGTGATAGGAAAAAAATGAAACGATGAACAGTGACATGAGCATGAACACAGACAGACGCCAATAAGTGCGCCGACCAACGTTTCACGCTCACCGGAGGATATAACAGGTTGTATGAGGTGTTGTGTGGAGTATTTGGCTTCTAGCAGGTACTGACAACTTATTTATTTGTGTCGTTTGGTGCCCCTGAATCAGACACGTGCGTCACACACACCTGTTTATCATTTTCCAATGGTTACGTGCTCCCTAGGCTTGACGATAACTACTGTGTTGGCAAGTATGTGTGTTACAACACATTTTCACATTAGTTTTAGCTTTCGTCTCATGAGCATACCCACAATTCACTCCAGAACATTTTTTGAAATAGTAAAAAGATATGGCGAGCAAAGCACAAAGCGTGGATTTCCATCTGACCACAACCAGGGGAATCTGAGGAATAATGCATCCTGTAGTAAAAAGTTCCGTACCATCGGAGCTGAAGCTCCACCAAGAAAATATCCACGCACATCAACATATAGTAGTGGACTACTTCAAGTAGACGAAGGTGAATGTGAAGCGCCATTGAACGGAACAACGTACAGCATTCCTCTAACAGAAGATACACTATATGGTTGACAGGAGCGGATGCAGAAAAGTACCACAAGTAAGAAACGGGACTGTGAGACAGAACGGAGAAAAATACAGACGGAGGACCTTTAATATGGACATAGAGACTTGTACCAAAATGTCATTAACTTCCCTGCAGTATCAGACAGTGTCCTCAGCTGTAGATGTTCAATGCCCTCTGAAAACACAAATTCAACAAGCCCCAAACCAAAATCATAGGGTGGCCCCACCAGCCTAACCTGACACACCGTAAACAATAAACCTCGTAAGAAGAGATGAAACCGCATCCATAAGACGTGCACAAGTCGACGAAACTCCTGGGATGACATCAGTACGTAATAAAGAAGGTAAGAGAGGGAATGTCCTAATCTTGAAGTAGCACGTTGCACTATGAAGATGCGGAGCGCATTCTATACGAACCAGCCCGATCACCCAACTTGTTCCACATGGTCTGCGACTCTTCGGCAAGGAGTTAAGCAAGACAATGTCACTCGTCCATCCCATGTCGGTCAACATGATGCCACGAAGAGGTTCAATGCCAAGCTCATTGGATTCCTCATGTAAACCTTCCGGGATGTCGTGCATGACAAAATTGAACAGGAAGAGAGACATCGGACTCTTTTGATGAACATCGCTGGAAGTGATGAACGCCCGAGATAGCTGTTCATAAACATTCATCCTGTTTTCAAAGTGAGCAAACAGTGATCTTAACAGATTCACTTATTTCCCTGGTACTCCCTTGTGAAAAACGCACTCCTAGAGAATGTTACTAGTGACCGATTCAAAAACACCGTTCGAGTCCAAAAAGGATATTTCACATCACCGCTGCGGTGAAGAGCAGTCCGAGACACAGTATGATCTGGTCAGGCTCGCAGATGTTACGATCATCATGATACTCTTGAAAGAAGTCATAAAGCCAATAGTCGACAGCTATGTTACCAACCTGTCCATCATCGACTATGTGATGGAGGTGATCAGGAGCCGCAATGTCTTCTAGAATGCAAAAAAGTAATACCTGATGTAAACAGACCGTTATCAGTAGAGTTGCAACAAAAGCCCACCGTTATCTGTTTCACGAGTACCGTAAACGTGTGGGCCGCCTAAGTCGCGCTCGCCAACGTGCTCAAGTCTCCAACGAGCAACGCAATGTTTGTGCGGCGAGCGGTGTGCAAAAAGGGTTAGCAATATGGTGACAAGAATCATCTCTAACTGTGTCTGGACTACGGTCTGTTGGAGCATACGTCGCAAAAACAAACAGATAGCGTTTGTGCTAGGCGTCACTCGGTGCTCTAACCGTACCTTCGAGTGTGACTGCCCAAAGGCCACCGTGGACGGATACCTAGTCAAACAGCGCCTATTGTGCATACATGCTTAGGACAATTCCAACATCCGCTTGGCCAGTGGTTTGAGCCGAAAGGTCTTCAGAGAAGTGCATGGTGTACACACAGTGAGGCGGCCGACGAGGAATGAATTCATGGCACTACGCTAGAAGCCTGAAGTCCTGTTTCAGCAAAACAGCAGATAATGATGGCGAGAGTCTCTCAAGTACACGCAAGAGCTGTTTGCTGAACTACCCGCATAAGAGTTCGAACAGTAAAAGTGGCAAGCCTAAGTGATTCTCTGGGGGAAGGGAAGAAGGGAGGGAGTAGGAGTTCGTGTCCATCACGTAAAGATGCCACCTGGGTGTGTGGTATACTATCACTTTGACCATGACTTCCATCATGAACACCAACTGAGATGAGTCTCTGGTGCATGTGCGAAAATCAGATCGGGGAGGGGAGACAGCAAATGAAAGATTATCTTAAAATGGAGAAAACTGGAACATTGGTTCGGTGCAGTAGAATGTGACATGATAACAAAGACGGCCGCCAGTACGTCAGCCAAAGAGTTAAGATAGAAACATAAGGCAGTTCACAATTAACATACAGTCATAGGTTCATAGTTGTGGTTACAGAATACTTGAAGAGTTCCACCAGGAGAATTTGGTTCAAAAGAAAGGTTACTCACAAGACAGTGGGGTGGAGCACGGATTCCCCATTCCATCGAGGGTCAGTGACCAGTCGTGGTTCGGTTCACACATGTTAGAGGAACCCATTCTTTTCCATCCAAAACCGCCTCCTTCCTCCAGACGACGATCCGATCCAATCATAGGTGGAAATGTCGTGAACATTCGACAGGCGACCTTCACCACCTTTTCTTACGTGTTTGGCCTCTGTTCCGCTATGCTCATTGGTGGCTTAGTGACCTTACCTGCTTTTTTGATGTCTGTCCTTCGGTTTTCTGGTTCAAGAATGTTGATAGGGCATTATGCACCCTACAAATACCATGCAATTTTCTCCTTGACGCACACGTTATGGGAGCAGAACAAAATTGCTTTTGCACCCGCCTTTTGGTTTGTCTTGGGCGCATGATTTTTGGGGCAAACATCTGTCGTGTTAATTATATCAAGGAGGAGAATCCAATTTCTTATCGATCGTCTCATTATACCGTGGACGAACCAGCGTATTGAGTCAAGGATCTACAACCATACACTCCTCCGACGGAGTACATTCACCCAGGGTGTCCAACGTACTATGCATGACGTTGTGATCGGAAAAGAGAGCAGTAGATCGAGGATTCGCCAATGAAGGCGGGTCCGATGTAGTACATCTGCCCATCCAGAGAGTCCAAGACTAACACGGCTGTTGCGATGCCAACCTCCAATTGCCGGCAACCAAATACGTTCACACGCCCTTCAAATGGGATCCAGCCGTCCACGATACCTGGCACACCTTGCGTACCCGCTGGAGTCAATGATTACCATGCCTACTAGAACGCCCCTCTCAAGAATTGTCCATGGTTGCCGTATACCAGATATCCGTACGTCACATAGACAGCATGCTGTCGTGGAGCCCGTTGGGGCATCTGAAAACCTCTTGTAGCGGGATAACAAACGCCATGTCGTGGTAACATCAAAGAGCTAATGCGACATCTAATGGGAACCTTGGCTGCCAAGCGTAAATTTCATGCTCCAGATGACCTGCGACCAGCTAGGTCTGTTAATCATAGGGGTGGTTAGTTACATGCAGTCGCAAATCAATGTCCCATAAATCTTGTCTAAGTTGGTAAGCTCAGTTAAACGCGGTACTCGTGGAAGGATGCGCACACCCGTCTAAATATGCCCATCTGGTGAAAACTTTCAATTACTTGATTGCAATCTCAAATACGGGTTGGTTCGTTTTCCCAGTGGTAAAAAGGAGACAGTTTGAATACCAAATCTTGGTACCGGTGATAAATCGCAGCACGTCGGGTTTTCGCGATATCGGCTGTTGCGATGCCAACCTCCAATTGCCGGCAACCAAATACGTTCACACTCCCTACAAATGGGATCCAGTCATCCATGATACCTGGCACACCTTGCGTACCAACTGGAACCGGTCATCACTAGGATGCTCCGTACGTCTTTCTCTTGAAGCTTGGAAACTGTTATGGCCGCATGATCAACGGAACCGGAGAAACCATGACGTCACGAAATGCCAGACAATAGAGGATTGCATGCGGCACGCAAGATTCTGGCGTAGAACTCCCAGCTGACTATAGTGGCCATAAGGCATTCAGACAGCACAGACTGTTAGACGCGCTCTGTCAAATATTTCGCACTGCTCTCTGAGGCCCCAAAGTGATTCGACAAAACTGTCCTAACTGTGTAGATTTAATGGTGGACCGGTATTTAACCGGTTCGCGGGCGCGGAAGGTTGCAGCGGCGGTGGTATGAAGTATGAAACAGAAGCTCACCTCCAAAGGTAAGACGGTATTCGCCAACCTACGTCTCCAATGACAGGTAGATCTCTCTATGGGGTTAAAGGGTCGCGCATATAAGGCAACTGTGAGGGCTGTGTTAGTTTACGGCTCCGGAATCTGTTCACACAGAGTAGGAGGCATCGCTGGCGACAGAGATGCATCTCTCTGAGGCTTAGAGTTCGCGTATGTAAGGTGACCGTGTTACTTCACGGCTGTGAAGCTTCGTCGTTCATGGTGGAAGACGTGAACCGTCCCCAGTTATCTGACCACCTATGTTTGCGTTAGATCGTTCACATTGGGTGGCGTCAACGGGTAAGCACCGTGGAGGTTAGGATGTGGGTAACTAGTGACGACTACCAAGCGAGTTCTTTTGTTCAACCCTTACGTTTACACAGACTTCGATGGCTAAGCCATGAACTACGGACCAACCGTCCTACACAACGAACACTTTCTGTAGATACTGCGACCGGTTGATGTCAGGTGAGGTGACTTGGTGTATAGAACTGGAGTCGTAGACCAAGTTTGTCTCCTGGGATGAAGCCCTCGAGGCTACGAAAGTCGGCGGCTGGAGATGGCGTTGTCTAACAGAGCCGTTTGTTACGTAAGTGCACTAATGGTGTGATACAGCGGAAGTCGTATTGCTGATTACGCCTTACTTTCCCCTAAAGCTTGTTCGTTTTATAAAGCGTAGACACCTTGATGTTGAATGCTTAAGCGTAGACATAGTTGCATTTGTTGTAACAAAGACAGACCCGAGTTGTACGGACTGTTGACTTGACTTCTTCGATAACATCTTCATCCAGCATTTTCCGTATTTGACTTTTCAACTTCTCTACAAGATGAACAGGTATCCTGCAGGGTCCGTAAGGTCGAAACGTTCCGGTAGTTAGTATTTCATGCGCAAACCAGTTGCAAAATCCGTACGGATCATGGTGGTTCGCAAATACCTCCGCGTTCGTCACGGCACCAATTTTTTGACCGCAAAAGACGCCTGGCCTGCAAAGTTGTTTGTTGCACAAACTCCCGTACAGATTATGTTCATACATAGGACCACGAACACACGCTCATTTGCATGGCTGACGTGCATTGACACACATTGGGTAGCAGCACGTTGTCATTCGCCCTGGTGGCACTTCCTCCACAGGGCGTATATACTATTCCGATAGTCGCTTCTAGTCCATCTTCTCCCTGGCGTTTAAAATTGCCCTTCAATTTCCAAATGTACGCACTACATTACTCACAAACGAGGCTGTTACAACACATTCAGTGTTAGTAGAGCGAAAATTAGGAGTACAAAACTACATACACTTTTCGAGAAGGCAATGAGGAAAATGGAGTTTTCCTGGTTTTAGGGTGAGCATACAACAGAATCACGTGCTTTTCTGAAACCGATTTGCGAAGCAGACTGCTCCAATATACGTTACAAACGATCGTATTCTAAAAATATCACGATCTTCGGCCACCTGAAAAAGTGTCTAAGTTCCAAGACCCCTCGCAAAATAAAAATTTAATTAATACACTCTATTTCAAAGAGGAATCCTGTCTACTCTTCACGTATCCGACTTTCCTTGGGTTTAGTGGGCTGACGTAAAATAAAGTCAGTGAGTAACTTGGGCCCAATGGATACTAAACTGACGTCCCAGTGGTTAGTAAAGAGACTTCAGAACCTCTTTCTGAAAAGGGGAATAGTCAATTATAAGTACCATCCATGAAGCACTTTGCCAGTTCCCAAAATCCACTGGAAGAGTACTGTAGGTTCGGATATCAACATCTCTCCACTAGTATTGATAAGAAATTTGGTCCAGATTTGTTACGCTTCGACAACTTGAATCTCAGGGTCATTGCTGATTCTGACGGAGGGTTGTTTGGAACACAGCATCTGGTCAATTTGGTCTAACAACCTACTGTAAGGACACGACATCACCAAAATAACCCAGTCAGGTCACTGGTGACGGCTGACGAAATGGTTCACCAACAAAACACTGGCGTGCAAAGTATTCCAGTGGAACCAGCCAGAATGAGACATGAAAGTGGGCGTGGGTATCGTGCTAGCCCGATGAACCAATCAGAGTACAGCGGCTATAAAATTGACCATACCGAGCCACTTGGTCGCGAAGTGGCCTAAACCACTGGACATTCGTTTAACGTGTAGTTGGCTATATTTGGCGACTAACCCATGGTATATATTGACATACATTTCATTAATTCGTCGGAGTGAAAATAGGCATTACAGTGCGTTCCTACCCAATCGTGTTCCTCTTGACTCCGCCGTACAGCAAGGATTCGAGTGTGGCATCCAAGCCGGGATAGAACGTTTGACAGAGAAAAAGGTGTGTTACATCACCTACAAAGTCCGGTTAAGACCATCTGACTTGCGTCCAATCGATTAAGTCCATTCGATGTAGCTCACTGGTGCTGTGGTGTCACTTACACTGATTCGATAGTTACAACTAGGAAATACAGAAAATTGATATTTATTCTCATACAAAAACGCTTGCTCTATTTTTTCCGACAGTTGCTCACAGTTTTTACGCAAGCCTTGAGACAACATGCGGTCCCCGATGATTGTCATCATGTTCACAGCCAGATGGAAAAGAGCGACGCTTGTTCATAAGGTTCACAGTCGCATAGATAGTTTGAAACACACCTCTTCAGCGTAAACTTTCGCAGCTGCTGTGATTTGCTTCCAATGCTAGTTAAGTTCTCCAAAATGACTAAAACTGGGCTAGTTGTTCATTAGCGTTCCCTGATAAGCGTGTACACCACAAGTGATCTTGACAGTATCTGGACTATTACTCGTTAAAGCATAAGAGGGTGACAAGTAAACAACGGCCTTCTGGTCTGTGTCGACCCAATTTAAATGAAGTGTTAGGTCTGCCGTCATACAAGCGACCAATCACCGAGATGCATTCGAACAGCTCTCAACAATCGCCACTCCGCCTTGACCAGGAGATTCGATTTCATCAGAAACTGAGAAAGAATCGCTTATACACAAGCGGCCTAAGGACAAGAACAAATGGACGACACTGCTGAGACCGCGAAGGCGCGTTTCGGAGGCACGCCAAACATTCAGTTTCAGATTCAGAAGAGTGTTCGTTACAGTTGCTTGGAGGCCTATTTGAGAGAGACAATAATCAGTTCCCTTGACCTAACACGATGGAGACTGGAATCAAATGAATCGGTGAATGAGATGGTCTGCCGGCGTAACACTAACCTGGAATTTCTGGTCATTTGTGTTCCGGAAGAAAGCATACCTGAAGAACTCCACTCCGAGTCTCTGATTTAGAACCCGATCCATCAATGCAACAGATGTGAGGATCTTAGAACGAAAACCCAACAGTCAGACTAACTTGGAAATGAGAGGCTCGACTAACCCGAGGGTGAGGTGAACAGAACAGGGATATTTGGTTCGGATCACCGCTAAGCACAGTGGATATATTCGAAGATATATCAAGTTTCAGAATGAATGTTTTATAACCGAATCGGTTAACACTCTGAAAGTAACGTTCAAGGTTGGGCGACTGGATTGTTCTTTTGATCGAGGGTACCTTTCTCAACCCTCTTCTTCCCTATCCCGAAGATACCTGTATCGCGACTAAGAGAATAACTCTGTTGTATACTCATAAGATCGCGTCTGTCAAAGCATTCCTACGTAAGCAGCAAAGCAAAATACTACCCTGCACATGCACCTTCTTTCCATCTAACCATTCTGTTTTGGCCAGCGTGAAATGGTTGGATCTGTGCTTTAGTCAACTAAATGTAAGCCTGACCACCACGGCAGAAGCAAGTCAAGAGTTAAGAAATCACCATTCAGTGTCATATGCATATATATATATATCATATGAAAGCAGTAGTAAAATGTCTAGCCTTGTAAATCAGTGCGATGCGGTAATGTGTGATGCGGGTAACTGTACTTAATTACAATAATCTTAGTGTTTTCAAATATAGGTACACCAAAAAGTAAGATAAGAAAGGTATGCTTCAAGAAGCCATATATGCACACAATTGAAATTGCTACACAGTGAATCAAGCTAAGGGCTCACCCATATTTGGCTGCCCTAACCAGGTATCGGGAGCGTTGCCAGGTTGTACACCATCGTGAGCTATCAGCTCAACCTTCTTCCAATCTGAGACCACCAGAAATCCTGTACATAAGTTAGATTCCGCAGACGAGTTGGTTGCGGTATTTTTTGATAACCGTTTTCGAGCGGCAGCAAATGACTGTTCAAGCACGCGACTGTGCACAAGCCACGCTTCGTCCACACGAAGATAACTGGACAGTTGTGGAAAGCGAAAGCTTTGGTTGATTTGAGGAAGAATTTCATCAACGAAGTCGGTGGAATCTATGGCAACTGATTCCAGTAGGGCTAAAGCACCACAAAATAAAAAAGGGATTAGCTGGACAAATGAGCTTTGGATTAAAAAAATCAGCGATAAATGCGGTCTAACCACCAAGTGCTCGAAAAGATAATCAGATCGTGAGCCAACACACCAACATCCGAACAACTGCATAATGCTCGTACACGAGGAAATTAAGCATGTGAAACACTCCATATATCTTAGTTGGAATGCGCAGACAACCAAACATGCAACCTGAAACAATTGGTTTCCTCTAAAAATTCTAACACAATGAGAAGACGGACACTGGTAGATTCAAGCATTTCGTGATACCTCTTCGGTATCGTGCAACAATCAGGAAAGCCTTACGGGATGAATGGAGTGGAATGTGGGGAAAAAGTCGCAGAAAATTAAACGGGGTGGTGAACGGGCGCTCTAGTCCAAGAGATCCATTGGAATCTAGAGCATACATTTGAGATTTTTTTGTGTACATATAGGGCTGGCTTGAGACGGCTAATCGGGACCATCCCAGTAATCCTGTAATCCTTGGTGTCGAATCGCGGTTATTCAGATGACCTATGGTCAATGTGTTTAGTAATTTAAGAAGCCAGAAGTTTGTGTTAATCCAGTAAAAATGAATTAGGCTGCGTAGTCACGTTCTCAATTTACTTCAATAAATGCTTCCTCACCCTAAGGTTCGAGCATCTGCCCGTTTTGTAGATGTAACTTCTGCAGCAGCTACATAAACTAACGAATACAGTATACTGTGGTACCAATACGTCATCATCATCCCCACACACTCCGGTTACTGTTATTTGTATTGAGGTGATAATTTATAAATCTACGAATGTCAGTTTTTTCATTGCCATATTCGACAACATAACAGTTCATTCCCGCAAACAGGGCTCTACAAAAGTACAAAGCAGTAATTATGATAAGATTTGGGATAAGTCCGTTGATATAGCGACCACTTTTGAAATAAAACGGTATGGAGCCTAACATTTGTATCAGAGCTGGAACCAGTCGTATAGTTTGTCAACTTTATACATACCACTATTAACAAATTGTATATGTAACCAGGAAAACCCGAACCATCAGAGTCAACAATGGTCTGAATGAGAGAAATTATTTCCGATGCTTCATCGTATTCTTCAAAAGAGAGGTTTAGCACTTGTTCCATTCATCGATGACAGTGGACATTCTGCGGGAAACAATTTCTGTTATTATTCCTTCATCATTTGTGGGGCTACAGGTGGTGAAGGCCCATAAATGGAACATGGACACTGATTATTTGGTTAATGATCACGTCAGACAGCCGATCATAGCTGACGCAATTGTAAAAGTAAAACTATCAACCATCAACGACAGCGAATGCACGCATAGAGTCCTCTGTTAGAATTGAATCAGAACCTTAAAGTTTACCGAAACGAAGTCTACGCCAAACCACAAACTGACATCTCGAACCCACAGACAAATCATACGCAGCAAGACAAACATATAGTATACTGACCAAACTAAGGAATATGTACACATGCATCAGTTAACGTTTTTATAGAGCTTGGGGGGTCGTTAGATGTCTTCACCAGAAATCTATAGAAACCATAAAACCCAACGTAAAACTGTCCTGAAGTTTAGGTAGTCAAAGCCGTCATGATAAATTACATTTAGGTGCCTCATAGTGGTTCCTCCAACCATTTACTGCGGCGGTTTCCAGCTAGCATCCACGAACAGTACATCGCAGCAATACTACTAACCATAAGGTGGCTGTTTAAAGTAAATGTATCGCCGAGAACTCAAAATAAAGAGTACCGCACCAAGAGTGACTGAGCATTAAAGACCGCATTCGACGCACAAATTACTGGGTCGGATGGGTCACACACTCCGAAAACCGATGGTGTGTCTGCCGCACAGTTTTTCGTGCACAGGTTACGAAAACCCTGGCTGCATAGTTTGAGAAGATCGGGGAGGTGTCGTCTGTTGGGAAGAGGGCAGCCTGACCACCCACAGCACTCATTAGAAAACTCTTAGACACGGCAATGTGTAGCTGACATCGCACATTTTCTTGTGCCCACGTCTAGTTTTAATTAACCGGTTATATTGCAAACTACCGACAAGCGACCCGATCCACTGAGTACAGCTCGGAACAGATAATTCACGTAGGCTTGTACGGCTTTCACCCCTTTCTGCGCTTACTAAAGTAGTATACTTCTAATCCGTCTTCCAATCCACCCACGGTCTCGAAGCGCAATCGGCCCTCTCTTTAGCTATGATGCACATAGCTTCGTTCTACGCATTATTTAATTAGCCCACTTGGTTGTGTAATTGTGGAACAGTATTATGGTTTAGATATTCGAAGCGTTATTGGCTCTCCAGTTTGTGACTTCAGGAACGCTCCAAAAAGCTGCATGAGAAAGGCCAAAGTTCTCAGACTTTACACCGTGAGGTTTCGGTACCACATGACAGTGAAAAGTGTCTGTCGGGACATGGTCAATTGCGGCCAGTTCATTTGCATTCAAGACGAGAGCAACAGGTAGGGTCAGATTAAATACACAGACAATCACCAGATTACCCAATCATGTTGTCAACAGAACCTTCTACGTTGCCAAACTGCACAACCTTTTGAAGGCTGTACCAGGTTAGAAGATACCTTCTATCTCTGTTGTTTCTTTCTGTGCACCGACTAACTTGTTTCTGTAGAGCTAATTAAGTAGGTCGTATGATCAGAACGCATCAGTGAACATTGTCCAGTTTCCATCAAGACTAGAAATAACAAAACAATTACTGATGAGTAGTCGGGGATTTGGTTGAGCATTCAGACTTGATAATTAGGTCACGCCTATTGTGAGGTGGATGGCGCAGTGGTCACCACGGTTGCCTCATGATTGGAATGGCCGGAGTTCAAATCCCGGCGGTGGCAAGGATATGAACTACTGATGAACTCTAATGAGAGCGAAACTCGAAAGAGGATGGCTGAAAAGTCTATCTGAATGCAAAGGCTGCGATCAAATGTGAGTGGTGTTCAGCTTGAAAATAAAACAATTGCTAGTGCAACTGTGCCATACCCTGTTGATTCTAGTGATATCGTCAACCCGGCCACTTCCTTTCGTTCAATTTGCCGAGTCGAGAAAAGTTAATCGAAGGCTGTGAAATGCCGAATTCCATTCAGGGCTGAGGTGAACAATAGCCAAGGCCCATCACTCATGTCACTACTGATCACATTTTCACGATTCTAGCTGTTATAATTGCCCCCAAAGTATCAGCTTCATTTGCATCCACTATGTGGCTGATATCATCTGAACCCATTATGTACCACACAAACGTAGTTGACCTGATGACGAACAATAGAAAACGGGATTACGCTTTATGCTATACTACAGTGACAGTGAAGTCTATTAATGATTTGTGACAGTGAATAAAATTGCGGACAACACTAGCAAGATTGTCCGTCTAGCACACGACTTTAACTGATATGCATACCAGTCATCCACCCAGAAACTATGGTCCAGGGGTGATGGAGTGCACTCATTGAAAACGACTCGGTTATATACGTTCAGATCGATAGATTTTTAAAATTCCATGCACGTGATATCAAGTACATTAGTCATCCGCGAGAAGTTCGATGTCACTGAAACAGTCACCTTCTACCATTTTAAGACGTCCCAATACCACCTACACATGAGTCCGTTAGCTTATGATGGTGTAAGGGATCCTCCTGGTCTTATTCTATATCTTCGAGAGAAGTGTAGAATGAGACATCGCGCTGGAGTTCTAACACTGTGTGAATGATCACACGAACGCAAAGTTGAATCGTGGCAGATCAGCTAACGTTCGTAGCAAGCAAACCAGGCGTGATTGCGTTTACTAAAGGGGTCATGTTCTGTAGAAATCACATCCTACATCTACCTTATCATCATTATCGACGTTCTCACCTTTGAACCGTGATCGTGATGAATATGGCTCCAGCTGCCATTGGTCCTGGCAATGGTCCAGAGTTGCAGGGTAGTGAATGAGTACGGAAGTATAGCAAAGAAAAGGAAAGTGATTACAAAATGGGCTTTACGAAACAGAGGAGTCAACGAATTTGTAGACACAGGCTCGCCACTGACTGAGACACAATGTCACGTCAGAGAAAGCTCCCAATCGGTGATGTGGATGGTGGAGAACTCCCTGACCAGATATACGACACCTATCATCTATGCTCAGCGCAACCGTCAAGGTTAACATAGTGTTATGACCCGCGTGGATTGACAATTGATGCAAAATCATTAACGCCCAGCGTTCACGATAACCCGGCTTAGCTATGACGGTTGCACTAACGATCTGCGCTATCACGGACTATACGACGACGCACGAACTACCGCAAATGAAGAAGACAGGAAGACAGGGAACCTTCAATCGAGGGTATATTTGATCGCAACCAAATGTGTTCAAATACACTGGAAAACGCCACCGTATTTACAATGCTCAAACGGAGGCTCATACAGTAGTGGAGGCTCGTACAGTGGTGAATAAAAAACGTTTGGGTCAATTGTGGCATTATCCCAACACCTAGCTTACAAACGCGTCATCGCCTGGCCTCCTTGTGGTTTCTTCCAAACATCGGCAGTCACAATGAACAATCTGCTTTGCGGCTAACGCTCTGCAGGCATACGGAGTACGTAAACCAACCGCCATAGCTTTCGGATTTGTAGCACCGCGGTCACCGTTCGCGACCTTGCACATTCCGCGAACGTGCATCGACGGATAGTCGGGTTATTCACAGAATCGGCCCATTTGATAGGGGATAAATGGCAGAGACAATGGTGATGGAACACCGAGAGTTTATGTGCATTTTCTGCACGAATGCGCTCGATCGGCAACCTACAGATCAAAACCGAACGCACGCACGCATCGTGAACTTTGCTTTTAATACGCAAATGAACGTCTATGCGATAGCACAAGTGACGGAGATTGGCCAATGCAATGTTTCCGCCATCACTGTGGAATAAAGCTCTCCATAAGAGGTTCGCATAGCTGCTGTTCGTTTTGGCCATTCCAATGCCGTGATACGGGCAGTTTAACTGTCAGTGCTGTTCGACAGACGTTCCGTGTATTTAAATTTCCAACCGAGTACTGTACGTTTGTGAGCAGCTGGTCTCGTACTAAACGATAGTACAAAAGGGTCATGAACAACGGTGTGAGATAAGCATACTCGATCACAGACATAACAAACGGCACGATCTGAGTTATTCCAAAAGTAACCGCCTTTACCAGAAATGAACTACCGATAGTTGAAGAGGATGCAGTTAAACTGCATCTGTGGATGGGTTGCACAGTATAGTCCCCACACGATGCACTACTGTCGATGGTGCTGAAATGTGCTAGTTGGTATCTAGGCTACGTGAGATGCGCACAACGGTAATAGTTGATCGTCACTGTCAGCGCGTCGCGTCGCGCAAGTACAATATCATACCATCTAACCACTTCTCGTCCACAGTAAGACGAATGAGACCCGTATTAATATCACCAACAAGCACAACAATTTCCGAGTGTTTGGTTCGTCTCGGTAGATCAAAGAGGGCATTGTAAATGTTCTTGACAGCATCTGAACTATGGTCTGCACATACGATAAACAAAGAACGTGCCTGACCAGTATCAACAGACTGATTGGTGGCGCACAGACGACCATTTGGTGGGATCCACTCAAACAGGTCCTGCTTCGCTTCACAGCTCAGTGCAATCCTCATTCCAGCTTGACCACGAGATTTTGCTTCATCATCATGCCCTGAGAAAAACCATTGATCAGCAGCATCACTCAGAAGCGAATTCAAGTGAGGGACAACACTAGGATGATAAGGGAACGTTTCAGTTACACAGCACATCTAGTTCCATAATTGAGAGAGCACTAGCTAAATTAACTTGCTCGACTACTTGTCGAAGAGTGCGGACGTCAAAAGCGCCAATTTTACTGGCTGTGTTGGCTTGAAAAGAGGGAAACTAGCAGCAGAAGAAGGTGAACACAATTAAATTGGTCTGCCAGGGTAACAGTAACTTGATACTTCTATCCGTCTATGCCACGGAAGAGGGTTGACTTGAGGGACCTCACTCCGAATCTCTGACTCAAAAGTCTAATCCGTGTGATAACGAGAGATAAGATATATTCTGGGTATCCTACCTCGGGCCTCCGACTCAAAAGTCTGACCTAAGAGTCAACAGGATACAGGATTTTCTTAAGGGAAACTACTCGGAGACAATGACCCAAAAGTGGCTTACTTGACGGCGAGAGGCCCGCCAAGCCCGAGTAAATAAGACAACGTTGCTTGGTTCTAAGCACAGCTAAATGCGGTGATCGTATTCGAAGCTGCATCATATTTTTGGATGAAATCGAATTTCCTTCGACGGTATTGGATAACACGCCGGCAGTCACGGTCAACCGCTAGACGACCGGAGTGCCCTTTGTTTGGGAATACCCTTTCTAGCCCGTTTCGTCCTGATTCGGGAAAAGGCAGTGAAAACACTATA
Organism: Paragonimus westermani; assembly: GCA_008508345.1. Taxonomy (NCBI): domain Eukaryota; kingdom Metazoa; phylum Platyhelminthes; class Trematoda; order Plagiorchiida; family Troglotrematidae; genus Paragonimus; species Paragonimus westermani. The sequence goes on along the minus strand of QNGE01003874.1, from coordinate 10,988 downwards.
AAAAAAAGTTCCGGTGTATGTTCATAGGATCGTGCCACACTACCTAGGCACTTGTGTGCAGTCAGTAGAGCGCACCTACTTTCCGCTTGACTGCCTCCTTTTGGCCTATCTGACAAGGTTGCACCCGGCAGGACCAAAGTCCTAGTCAGTACAGCTCTGTGGATTAATGCAGTGCACGTATTATCACCACGTCAAAGTAGGATAATAGGTCAGGCTCTTCTACCTTGACTCAAGATATTGTGGTAGCTGTAGTCTACTGGCGCATGCTCACTCGACTCCATCGGTCCCAGCTCTTGAAACGAAGGTCCTAGGAGGAACGAGGTAGCCAGAATATTGGATACGGTGGAAATCAGGTTTACACGACCGTCACTGAGAAAAACATTAGGTGAGCCAACATGAAAATGAGTTTGGTATTAACACTGCATCAGACCTCAGAAATAGATCATTGAAGCCATAGTTCAGCTACGATTAGTTGTTTGCGCACAGTATCACCATCGCGAAAAACAGTTGAAGGAAGGTCACCATGAACGGGTACTTTGCGGCATTCTGGGAGGTGAAGTATCTCGCGAACTACTACCGTTTGCTACGAAATTGCGTTGGTCGCCAACAGAGCGGAAGTTAAAAGTGTTCTGTCCAATCCTCCATGCGTCAACATGTATACTGGGCTACTTTTCCTTCCTCAGATTGTCCATTTGCCAGTAAGAATGTAAGAATTACCATTGGATACCGGCAGTGGACCAACAATATCAACATGTACATGGTCAAAACGTGAATCGGGTGCGGCGAAAGTTCCAAGGGTAGATTGTGTATGGCGAATTACTTTAGAACGCTGACAACCGATGCAACTTTTTGCCCAACCTCTAATCTCTTTGTTCATATTCAGCCACACAAATCGCTGTGCAATGAGTCGTACTGTAGCCCTAATTCCTGGGTGTGACACGTTGTGTAAGGTATTGAAAACGTGTCGTCGCATAGCCGACGGCACTAGGGGTCTGGGTATGGTTATAGAAACGTCGCAATCAGTAGTCCCGGGATGAGTATACAGTGGAACCGGTTGAATGTTGAGCGAGCATGGAACCGTAGTCGAGGTGGATAACTGTTGCTCTTCTTTTTGTAACCTCGCCATTTCAGCGAAATCCACAGTAGACGAAGTGTCGATTGAGTCCACGTCTGGACGTGAGAGCGCGTCGGCAACAACGTTCTGATCACCTGGAATGTGCCGAATATCGTTGGTGAACTGGGAAATGTAATCTAGGTGACGTGCTTCCCGAGGTGAATATCTATCTGGTTTTGCTTTAAGGGCCCCCGTTAAGGGTTTATGATCTGTATATACAGAAAATTGCCTGCCTTCCAAAAGGTGTCGGAAGTGACGTATTGCCTTGTAGATTGCTAGCAATTCACGTCCAAACGTGCTGTAACGTGATTCGGCAGAGGAAAGTTTGTATGAGAAAAATCCTAGTGGTTGATGGGATGTACGAACAGTTTGTTGTAAGACTGCACCCACTGCTGTGCTAGAGGCGTCAACATTGAGAGATAGCGGGGCGTCGGTTTGCAAATGAAACAACATAAGATTTTCTGTGAAAGAAGCTTTTACTTTCTCGAAAGCTGTTATAGCTTGGTCTGACATTCTGTACGTTTTTGGATTACCAGCTAGTAGATCCGTCAACGGTGCTAATAACGATGCAGCTTCAGGGATGAAACGGCGATAAAAATTGGCCATCCCTAAGAAACGCTTTAGTTGCCGGAATGAAGTGGGAAGGGGGAAACCTCTCAAGGACTCGAGTTTGTTTGCAGCTGTTGTAAATCCGTGTTTATCAATGGTATGATCCGGAAAATGTAATGAATTAGAACCGAACGTACATTTCTGAACATTGATTACAACGTCGTGATCTCGTAGTCGGGTAAATAACAAGCGTAAGTGTTCTGTGTTCCTCTTGGGAGGTACTAGCAACTAAGATATCCAGATAAGCAAAAACGAAAGGCAAACCAGAAAGAATTTGATCAATGAACCTTTGGAATGTTTGCGCAGCATTGCGCAAGCCAAAAGGCATGCGTAAAAACTCAAACATACCGAATGGAGTAGTTATTGCAGTTTTATGGACATCATCAGGATGGATCGGTATCCGGTGGTAAGCGAGAAGGATGTCTATATGCGAAAAAATGGTGCAACCGTGAAGATTGGGTGGAAAGTCATGGATATATGGTATCGGATAACTGTCGGGCAAAGTTATGTTGTTCAACGCTCGGTAATCGCCGAATGGTCTCCAGTCATTAGTGGTTTTCTTCGAAACCATGTGTAGTGGCGAAGCCCACATGCTTTTGGACGGTCGGATGATTCCGAGTTGAAGCATATGTTGGAACTCGTCTTTCGCTTTGGCATATCTATCTGGTGGCAGGCGGCGAGGACGCGTAAAAACCGGATTACCATTAATAGTCACGGAATGAGTGATCGAGTGCTTCAGGCACGACCTATGAAAGTTCGGCCTTGTTACTTCGGGAAATTTACATAAAAGATTTGCATAAACAGGATTATCCAACGGAGAAAGTAGCAGAGGTTGTACAGAGCTGGTGACTATCGAATGGCCTCTGGCTGACAGTTGTGTATCAGCATCGAACAAACGCTTGTGTTTCAAATCAACCCACAAGTTGTAGTAGGTGAGAAAATCGGCTCTCATTATAGGTTGACGCACGTCCGCGATAACGAAAATCCATCTATATTCACGGCGTAGGCCAAGGTTTAGTAATAAGGACCGCTGTCCGTAAGTGTGAATAGCAGTGCCGTTGGCCACTGTGAGTGAGAAATTGGATGGGCTGCGTGGAGTGTGTGTTCCACAGTATGGGATAACACTGATATCCGCTCCCGTGTCTACCAAGAAGGAACATCCTGAATGCTTATCGGGTATCACTAGACGACGAGTTAAGACTTGGCCTAGGACCGTACTCGTCTCTATTGTCCAGCCAACTCGTTTCCCAGGGGGTTTAAACGTTCGCTAATCAGTCCTTCGAAAATCGTATGGTGGAATAAATTTGTGTGAAAAACGGCCAAACGTTTGGTGATACCAACAAAAACTGTCGTTTTGACGTGGCGATAAATGTCTGGAACGCTGGCGAAAGTTATCCTTAGTAAGATGATTGAGTTTTTTCGTGCGAGACAGACGTAGCTGACTAACTTGTTCGGTGAGATTAGCGGGCTGTTCATGGATCTGATCGCTTGATGGAGATGGCTGAATGGAATTAACATCAGAAGATTGTACTTCTAGGATTCTATCGGTCATGCTGGCAAGTTGAGCTATGGGAACGGTACCGCAAGTGGGTGCGAGAATGCATTGTACGGAAACAGGCAGGCGCTTAAGGAAGATCTGCGCAAACAAAGCATCATCAAGTTTCGTACTTCCAAGGATGTTTTGTACGCGTCGTAGTAACTGAGACGGGCTGTTATCACCAATAGGCTCGTTATTAAATAACTGTTCTAGGCGTTTATGGTAAGAAGGTGTAGTACGGTTGATTATCGTATCCTGGAGTTGTTTATATGGAGAGTCTGTATCAGGTGACTCCAGAACATCTCTTAAATCCGCTGCAATTTCTGGTGGTAACGCTGCCAGGACATGATAATACATTGTCAATTCTTGAGTGATGCCCCGCAGAGCAAACTGGGCCTGAACTTGCGCAAACCATACGCGTGGATCATGATGCCAAAATGGTGGCAGATGTAAACTGACTGAGTTTAAGTTTGCTGTAAGTGTCGATGAGTTGGAACATAGTTTGACTGGAGTGGCTGACATAGTGTTTCACAAACTGTTAACTTAGTATACAACAACTACCGAGGAAAGAAATGAGAAAGATAAGGTTCGTGTCACGTCGGGCCCACCAATTATTGGCGCCAGAGTTACTTATCACCAAAAGATATTGACGCTCATAAAAAGCATGCATGCATAACACGTAATTAACAGTGAGACATATATAAACGAATAATGAGCTAGATAACCAAGTGTTTAAACTTATCAAAATCCTGCTATCTCTGTGCACATGATTGTTGCAGATCACTGTTTGAATATGCGGAGACTTGTGGGGGAGTTTCAGAGAGCAGGGTTGATGTCAGTGTAATCCTTGACTCGTAATTCCTTTGCTGTGTGAGCCAGTACGAGCCTCGGAGCCAAAATCTTTTCGGTGCCACTGTGTATCACTTAGTTCATGTCCTCCAGTACAGGCACGACGCTGTTGTGTCTGGTGTCTCAAACCTCTACTTGTTTTTACATAGGGGAAGGCCTAGCGGCTTTTGGTTTGACCGTGAACATGACCAATGACAGTTCCACCAAGAGTGGTATAATTTGTGCGTGTGTGGAAGGGGAGGGGGTGAGAGAGGATTGTACAGGCACCTGCGGTGTCTGCATGATTGGGATGGTCCACCGTGCCAGGTGCATCACGAACGAACACGTCTGTTTCACGAGGTCACTTTGCGTTTCGGATTGTAGGGCGAAAAGGTCAAGGGACATCGGACCACGTTGACGTAGCACATACGAAGTGTCGATGCGGTAATTAGCGCGGACAAACGGAATGTGTCAGTTATAAATGTCCTGCCCAAAGTGATACCTACGAGCTCTGATCAGCTGAAATATTTCCCAGTAGTTACGCGGTTACACCCATCGTTGGAATGCGTTACCATTACTCGCGAGTGATTGGAATTTGTGTTCGTTCTTGCCTCTTCTCTCTCAAGAGGGTCGTAATGAGATTGATATTAGTACATCCGAACCGTACACAGAACGGATATGCGAAATACGTCAAGGTCCAGTCTCACCGTGACTGACTAGGCACGTCACCCATGGACGACTCTCTTCTGCACGAACTGTGGATATAGAGACTACCGGAGACGGTGCAGGCGATTGTGTCTATCGCGAGATATCCGACCAGGTAGCAGAACGTTTTCAAACGCTTCTCAAACAAGTTAACACCCTAACCCACGCACCAGGCTCGGTGAGAAATGTGCCATCATATAACGAAGGCGGCCCATCTACAGCAGCACCGAATATAGAAGTATTGTGGGTCGGAGTCGCAGCTTTACGCCGCGATTTTAGCAGAATCCCTTTAGGTCGACAAGCACGTCGCCGACCTAAGAGATCCCTCGGACACACAATCTAGCAACCAAACGACGGCCACTGTTGGTGTCATTAACGTTTCGCAACTCGATCTATTAGGTGCACTGAACCGTGCACTCATCTGCCGACCAAGCAGGGAACTTCCATGCCGGTCTGTAATAGCTACTAACGTCGTCGGCGTTGCACCTTGTCGCCTCATATTCGTGAAGGAAGTACATATCGTAAAAAAGTTCCTGGTTGACACCGGGGTGCAGGTTAGCGTATTTCTGTCTACAAGGGACGAGGTGCCACATCCCTGCAGCCCACAGCTCCGCGCTGCAGACGGCACTTCAGTACCTCCTTACAAGCAGCGGTCTTTAACCCTCAATCTGGATCTCCGGCGGACATTCCGCTGGATGCTCACAATTGCTACGGTATCTTTCGCGATAGCCGGCATCGACGTTCTCCGTCATTTCGACCTGCTGGTCGATACGAGACGCCACCTCTTAATCGATTCCAGTACTAAGCTAAGCATACCCGGCACGCACGCAACAGTTGGGGCCATAACACCCATATATGCCAAACCCGCCGCTCGTAGACTTCACTGAATTCCCACAGTTCGTTCGCACATCGAACGATATCTCACCAGTGACCTCAAGTATCATACACCATAGCCGTACTAAAGGACCCTCCGTCTCTGCACAGCCTCGCCGGTTGGCTTCCGACAAGCTTAAACTCGAGCACATGCTTGAACTCGGAATAATACGCCCTTCCGAGAGTCCATGGGCCTCACCGTTGCATATGGTCACTAAGATGTCAGGTGATTGGCGCCCATGCGGTGATTACCGCGGACTAAACAAAGCAACTGTCCCTGACAAGTACCCAATGGTGCACATGCAGGATTTAACTATTTGCTTAAATTAAAAACCATATTTAGCAAAATAGATTTAGCACGTGCTAGTCACTAGATCCCGGTAGCCAAAGAAGAGATGCCCAAAACCGCTGTTATAACCCCTTTTGCTTCTTTGAATTTCTTATGATACCATTTGGTTTGAGCAACGCAGCTCAAACTTTCCAACGCTTCATCCACAAAGTGACACGTGGTTTGGGTTTTGTCTACCCTTATCTGGATGATATTTCAGTAGCCAGTTCTTCACAGGAAGAACATCTTACTCATCTTCGCATCTTACTGGAACGTTTGACCCAAAACGGTATCACAGTTAACCCTACCAAATGCAAACTAGGTAAAACCACAATAAAATTTCTGGGTCATAAGATCTCAGAAAAGAGAATCACCGCACTCACGGATAAGGTTAGGCCTATCCGTGAATACCCCGAGCCAAATTCCTTTAAGCAACGCCGTCGTTTTTGGTGGTCTGGTCAACTACTACAGACGTTTCGTATCTCACTGTGCGCACATAATACATCCAATGACCGATCTTCTATGTGGAGGTGAACGCAAATTTCAGTTCACCGAGGCTGTACGCACTGCGTTTGTTAAGCTCAAGGATGCGGTAGCCGAATGGCCTCTCCTTGCTCATCCTAATCCGAACGCACCACTGTCCATCGTGACCGACGCTTCGGACACAGCTGTTGGTGCTGTCTTACAGCAGTTCGTCGTTTACAACCCGCGGAATCCCGTCACGGCAGGTGCGTTAAAGAATTGCTAGCTATCTATTTAGGCATCCGCCATTCAGTGGAAGGCAGGACCCTTAAGGTTTACGCTGACCATAAACCGCTAACTTACTCTTTGAACACTTCATCTGACAGGCATTCCCTAAGGGAAATTGGGCACTTGGACTCTCTCAATTTACGACGAATATACGACATGTTTCACGTGCCGAAAACACTGTCGCGGATGCTCTTTCACGCGTCCATAACCTCAGCACACCTGCTGATAACAGCACTGACTTGGCAGCCATCACCGCCGCGCAAGCCACTGACTCAGAAATCGAGTAACTTCGCCAAGAGCTCTCTCACAATCCAACCAGTGCCCCAGACATCTTCAGAGGGAACGATCCTATGCGACACTTCACTTCACCCTCTGGTGCTTGCATCTTTCCGCCACGCAGTATTTGAGACACTGCACAACTTGCCCCAGCCTGGCATACGCGCTTCAGTTAAATTTGTCACTGAACGATTTGTATGGCCTAAGATAAACCACGACGTCCGCAGTGGGAGCCCGTCTTGCCTCCACTGCCAACGTTCTAAAGTTCATCGGCATACAAAGAGCTCCCATAAAAGCTTCCCTCTGCCAGATGCACTTTGATGTGGTAGGCCCTTTACTACCCTCAAATGGTTCTGCTTATCTGCTGACGTGTGTTGATCGCTTCGGCCATACCGCTACCCAAACGCCCACCAGAAACAGTAGCTAGCGTGCCCTGCAGCGTTGTGTGGCACAACTCGGTTATCTCGCAGTGGTGACTACAGATCGTGGATCACACTTCGAAGGACAATTTGTGGCCCTCTTAAATACGCACATTCGAACTACAACTCACAATCCGACAACAAATTGAATGATTTGGCGTTTCCATTGCCAGATAAAAACTGCTCTTAGTGTACATGCTAATCCCTCTTGGGAAGAGTCACTTCCGTTAGTTCTTCTTGGACTGCGAAACACGGTGAAAGAGGACCTAAACGCTACCGTAGCCGAACTAGCTTTTGGTTGCACGCTTAGATTACCAGGTGAACTCGTCTCACCTGCACCTTCAGCACCGTACGAGTACGGTAGCCACACAGCTCGTTTGGCACACCACATACGAAAGCTGCGCCTGGTGCAGCCTAGAGAGCACTCATCAGCCGTGCACGATAAGCTGTCTTCTTGTACTCGTCTTACTACGTACTGATAACTCGCGACGACCACTGCAACCCCCATACACCGGCCCTATCGTGTTCTTACAAGTGACACAAACACCTTCACCGTTAACCGAATCAGCAAACGCAAGGTAGTTTCTGTCGACAGGCTGAAACCAGCATCTACGGAAGAACCATCAGCCTCACCTGAAACCCCCGGTGGCGGCAGAAGGCGTCCGGCCCGGAACCCCGTATAGTTGTCAATACTCCCGCAACCTCAACCCTTGCTCCCTCTACCTCTAGTCATAACCGCCTTGGTGGGAGCTGCGCAAGCCCGTACGTTTTACGGAATATGTTAACACTTCTTATTTTTGGAAATGACGTTTTTCAACACAACATGCGAACATTCGTACTCATCGTTTTGGTCCACTTGTTCTTCGGCGCTGACACGTCTGGACTTAGCAACATTATTTTCGAAACAATTGGTTCCCTTGAGCAGTTTGAACAAAGCTGTTAGAACACGAAAACTGGTAGATGCAAGCATTTCGTATTGACTCATCTGTACCGATCAGTACTGATGAGTCAATATTATTTTCGATAAAAAAATCTCATTTGAACGTTCACTATCTACCTACTCATTTATGAATTTTTGCACGCACAAAAAACCTGACAAACTGTTTGTTTTGACTCATGCTTTGGCGGTTATCTGATGCATTACCGGGTCCACAAACAAAGTGACCAGGTTTATTTTTGAGTCTGCCAACTTTAGACAGTGCGACAAAAAAGGAGAGGAAACCAAAGGCAGTGACACTCAAAGTTGCAGTGTCTATGAAACGTCCGTTGTGAAATTATTTAGTCCGCCGGATACGTTGACATGGTGAGTTATCCCTTTCCGCCTGTCCTGTTGGTACTTTACCGTGTTTTCTCCCTCTTCCAGACGATCTGGACATGGTGCGTGGAGAGACAACTCCCATCTACCTATCGTACAGCAATGAACAAACCTACGCCCCTTTTCTCTCAACAGCTTTTAAGGTTGGGCAGCTCGCTGAGATAGACAGGAAACGCCCCGATGACTAAATAGCATAAATGTACGAATCATACCAGCGCAGCAACTATTTTCGACCGACCCCTCAGCCGAACTTTGACATTCCTTATCACGGGCAACTATTCTTTGCATGTATCACCCTGTAACTGTGATAAGCCAAAAAGACGTAATTTCCCCCCTCTCTCTGCAATAACGAAGGCATGTTAATACTTACTAGCCTTCTGGGGGAGAGCTATGGGGCGACTGCAATAAATAATACTTTGATAGTCACATTCATCTGTACCTTTTTGACGACTGTTTTTTTACCTACTCTTGTTTTAGTCAAACTATCCATTTTTTAACATCCATCTCGAGGCTACAATAACAACTCGCTCTGTGCCTCGCTAGCTTGACATGCTTCTCTGTGCACTCTACTCTCCAGGGTCGATACTAATACACGGGGGTCAACGCGTTGAGTCTTTGTTTTCCATTGTCCATCGGTTTTCGACAGTGGATACTGACTGGGTATTATCCTGTTGGATCAGTTCCAACAAACTTGCTGAAGAGAGCGTCAGATTTGACGAAGACGAGCTGCTTGCCAAACAGTTGATTAAAAAACGAAATGGTTTTCTGTATGTTTGGGCTAGCTATGATATGAAAACAGTAACCGAGATAAGAAAGTTAGTCAATAAAAGCTACGACTTATGCACTTGCTAGCAGTTCGGCAATCGTTATCGTAAATTGAATGTGACATACTTTGGCCCAGACAAGTCATCGTACGAACTTCATCCTAGCAACTGGGTCAAGGTTACACGGTCGGATACTATTGGTCTAGGCGATAATAAACACTTGGAACCTCTTGGGTGTGCTTTTCTGACACAAGATAAAAAAAATCCGAAAAATATATTCATGCTAACAGAATGTGAGCCAAATAGACAAGCGCGCATGATACCGTTTTAACCACATGCTTGTCCAGCCACGAAGGATGATGTCGAGATGCTGTCAGATAGCTGACTTAAAATACGACAAATGTTTGGCGCACAACACGAGCAAACAAGTGAGTATATACATCTGACTGTGGGACACGGAAATTTGTCTTTGAGCTGTGAAATAATGACGAAAGATGACAGAATCTCAGGTACAATGTGGTTTGTGAGGTAAATTTGTCGACTGATATTTTGAGCTTTCTTGATATAACGCCGGCTTCCCTTGGAAGAGAGGCGGATCAACGCACGTTTCTTATTCGAAAAGGGTTAATTGGATTTCACTTCGACAGCCTACGTCGTCTTCTGAATAAAATACGTTGTGGGTAGTCAGTCTGATTGAAAGCTTGTAAAATATCCAGTCCAGCTCGTAAAGTATTAGCGAAACATCTTCAGCACCCTTCCTGCCAGGCACCGCGTAAGAGGGCAAAACCGTTCAAATGATTGTGTAGACCACTCCGAATTCCTTTCCTGTGCATTATCCGATGGATTGAACTGTCTTAACTTTTTACTTTGTCAACATTCAGAAAACTTAGTCGTTGATGTCTGGCACCTTGGTGCCAAAAAGCATCCACGCAGAGCACTTCGGCCGCCTGACTTAGTCAGTATGCGCAGCACACATCCACGTAGAAGCAAGCATAACAATGGGAGCTGGAGGCTCCCCGTTCGCTGGTCAACCACTCTAAAAGTATTGTTTACATCACGGAATGAACATATTCAAGAATATCGTCCCCAATATACTTGGACAGAGGGTAGATCGGGAGAGCCAGGTGTACGACTCTGTAGGTATTATAAATTTCATACGGCTGCATAACTATTCAGGTTGGGGAATGGGAATATCATAACCGTAACAAACCTGCCAACGAACCCTGGATTTCTCAAGCGTCGAGAGTAGTCGAATCCAAGGCGGACATTAAACCATTTAGAACGCCAGTGCATCAACACACAGCGCAGGACAAAAACGTTCTACGTAAACTAGCGGTCGAATTAGAAATCTACCTGTTTCTCATGTATTTGTCCTATCTCTGTGACGACGGGCTCGAGCAATTCCAGGCCTAATCGCATTTACAATGGAGCCCAGTTTGAGAGCTTAATTGATCAATTATCAGACCTTCA
>QNGE01003873.1:54521-68836 GCA_008508345.1 Paragonimus westermani | reverse complement strand
AAATGTGAAACTGGGATTCACACAGACTGAATGGAGTTCAGTAGAGGGAAGCCTAAAACTTCAGCTCACTGTGACAGCCGCCATCAACTCTATGCAATTAAGAAGCAAATTTCATGGTTACATATAACATTTTGTCCAGCCAAGTATTGAGTTCATAGATGTCACTCAGAATATGCTGTGCTCAGGTCCCGGTTTCATATCGTATTCAAAATCTCTATTTGTATTTCGAACTGAACTCCATTCACATCTGAGCAGAACCTTAGCGTTCAGATATGCCTTTCATTCCGAAGGAAAGCAGCAGACCCAAATTTCGATCTTATCAGGGCACATCAGTAGTGTATATCCTTATGCAGATCGGAGTTTGTATTCTGATCTTCGTGTATATGAGACGAGCACCTTAATGATAACGACAGTAGCCTCACAACATGCATGACCGAGTAATCAAATTCAAACAGTTAACCACAATCCTGTATAATTAACGTTAAACCTACCCGATTAATTCGAAATGAAAATGAACAGAAACGTTTTGTTCTGCCCAATGGATAACCCTGTGGTCGGTAGTTAAAATAGTCACCAATCCACCGAAACATGCACACCTCGTTAATAATGTGGGATTCATTAGGATAAGCACTTCAGAGTTCCTCAAACATGAACAGTCTCAATTATGAGATGACGTTGGTTAATTAGCTTCATGTCACTGGGCTAATAGAAATTTCAAAACCTGAAGTAGTTTCAAGAACTACTTACAACAGCTTGAACAAAACAATGTTTTCAACACCAGAGCATGAACTGACTACATCTGACACACGACTCCTAAATTACAAGCAGTCCGTTTAGTCCGCTGTTGATTTACACTGAAGTTACCATCCTTTCTTCCAAAATTTCTTTTGTACTTGTGGTAACCAACAGAAGTTGTAATATTATCAGACAGTCATAGAGTTTTACAATGTTTGGAAGATATCATTCGAACGGTACCAAACCTGTTCTAGCTGCGTTAAAATAATACCACTATTGTTCGATTTGGGTCTATGGAAGTTTAACGTTATCTGTTTGCTACGTCTAATGAGGACACAACAAAAATGTTGTAATGACTTGTCTGAACAATAAGATATGTCATACCAAATATGAAAATTAAGTATGTGTGAATACTAATTCCGACTTCTTGATGTGTTCACGGGATCTCGAGATATCCTAATTATCGCTAGATGTTATCATCTCGCTACTGATAGGATGAGTGAGAAAGAAGACTGGTCAACAGCAAACAGGGTTCCAGACGGTGAAAATATCGCATGTATTTCCACATCGTAATCACTGCTTGAACTCCCCAAGTAAACATGAAAACATTCACGGATCATTGCATCTTGCACGCTCTACAATGCTCCGAAAACTGACAAATATATCGTGTGAACTCACGAAAAACAGACCGATGGAAGCCGCCTTTGATTTGTACGAAGATTTATTGAACTACAAAGACGGGATTTATCACAACGTGGCTGGTAAACATTTGGGTGACCATACTATTGGATTGTTGCGACAGGGTACGAAAAACGGAACAAAATACTGGCTTCTTGCGAACTCCCGTAATGAGGACTGGAATGAGTGGTGATTCTTCCGGAGCATTTGCAGAAGAGACGGATGTGATATTGAAAGTTAGCTGATCACTGAGATACCCCGAGAGAACAGGTTTGAGAAGACCAAGACAACTCCAGACCGAATGTGCTGAAGCGAAATTGTTCTAGTCGTTTTTATTCCACACTCAACAAATCAAACTAAGTAAACATACTGCCATCACAGACTATGGTGTTGTTCTCAATTATCAAATTTCAACAATCGTACGACTCCAATTTTCCTTTTGAGAGAAAACTCTCGGTGGAACTGCATTAAACAGTTAAAAAATGGGACCAGGTAGAGATCGTCACTTCCGTTCTAGCCGAGTTTGCCATATTTTCCAAATTCCGTGTCAATGTTTACAAATGACTACGTTCGAACTCACTATGTAGGATATTATCTGAAGCTTTCCAACGGACACCAACTTTGCTACAAGCTGAATAGTAAGAAATGTTCTGTGGATGACACCAGCTGAAAACCTGTAATTAGCTAGAAGAGTTTATGAGAAGGTGAACAGTTCGATCAGACTGTTCGTGAGCAACACTGAAATCCGGATGTAGTAGATGAATTGTTGGCTTAATGTCAAATGGTGAACTAGCTCGAACCCGATGCTACATTCGATGTAGTGAAAATGGAAGACCAGGAATAGTGTAGCTGTAGTAACATATGAGAGACGAACTAAATGCACTTATAACTCGCTATATTCAAATCGATCATCCGAGTGGTACTAGTTTTCACTGAGTTCTAGATACCGCAATACGAGGAGAAACATGAGCTTGATGCATTTTTGCTGAGATTATTCAAACGCTGTTCATTGAGAGTGGATTGAATTTAGTCCCAACTAAAGGTTCTGGCCAAGAGCGGACGACAACAATCAAAGCAGGAGCTGGAAACTGCTCAGTAAACCACCACCCACTCGGTGTCACTCAAAAACTTGCAACCCAATATTGGATCAAACCATTAAAATAAAATAACCGTAAATATATTAGAGGTCACGTTCTTGAAAAGGTATTTTTAATAACGTGGCAAAACCATTCGCTGTTGGTCGTCTGGAGAAGTGGTATTGCGCTTGACTCTGTCAGTTGACAGCGAATGCACACGACACATCCCGTGCACAATATACGAGCGGAAATGATCTTAAAAATGTTTTCCTATCACGTGATAAGGCACCCGTAGTAAACACAACAAAGAGATGTGAGATTATTGAGCATGTTGAAGAGAAAATGAAAACGCCTTGAATTCCTGTGAAAGTATAGTGACATAAAAAAGCCTAAACAACGAGAATATGTCGTGTCGTACAACTTACCTAGACACCGTTAGCAATGGATGATTCAATGTTTTGACAAAATGTTCTGACTTAAGATCAGCAATGGGATGGAATGTACTTGTTGAACTCCACAGTTTCGTGGGTTTCTTTCAGTTTCACAGAATTCTAATTGCTCAGGCAAAGCTCCGGTGATGCGCCCGTGAAACAAACGCCTTTAACATCCGGAGAACGTGCCCATCGCAGTGACTGTGGATCTTGACTTGACGTGGCGGCTTGCGCATTTCGGTGGCCTACTAGGCTAAACTGGACGGTGTGATGACAACACAGACAAAGTCATCCGTTCCAGACACTCCAATAAGTAGAGGTCTGACAAACCACAATCTCCTGGTCGTCTAAGTTGGGTAGCGGAAGAAGGTTGGCAACTTTTCCCGAATAATGCACCAGTTCTGATATACTGCCACACACCCGATGCCTTGCAGTACAGGCTTCCGGGCTAAACGCTTTGGTGGAGAATCATAATCGTTCTCCTGTCTAGGTCTGGACATCCTGGCAGTGTCTCACCCCACATACAACCATGAATAATCACAACACCAATGCATTGGCCCTCGCGCAGTCTAAACCTGGTCGTCCTATCTGCTGCATACAGTCGGGTGGATAGACGAAAACATGCTACTGCCGAACCCTCCTACTGTCCTATCCAATTCAGCCCTCACACCGACCCCCTCTTGAACCCCCATTTTTAGTGATTACTGTAGAAGTTCCACAACAGATATAGCTAATCATAGTAACACTCAGCCGCTAAACTCCATCTCTTGCAATTCAGCTTCAAGTCTCCCTCGTCGTTTGCTTAGATCTAGCATGCGAATTAATATAGGTACCTTCAACGTTCACACTTCAAAACAGATAGGTCAACAGGTCGCTCTCGCACGAACGTTAGACTCGTGGAATGTCGATGTCTGTTGTAGCTTGGAAACTAGAATCCAGGGCAGTAGTCAACGTGCGGAATTAGCGGTACCTGCACTGTCTACCCAATACTAGTTATACCCTTCGATTGATTTCACGTCCGCCGTTACGGTCAGGTTCGAGCAAAGATGGTCCTCAGCACTACTGCCCTAGCCGCATTGATAGTTTCCATTTCTGTTAATAGTACACACTGTGCCGTCCGCTTCGCAGCTTCTGCTAACACCAACTCTAGACGCAAAACTTCCAGAAATCCTTCCATTGTATCTGCTTATTCTCTATGTGAGTCAAGTGACGTCGACGTCAACAATGTCTTTTATTCGGTTCTGGTCGCCCTCCTTCAGCCCATGCATGGTTCCGACAGTCATTCTGGCTGGAGATATGAACTCCCAGGTCGACCTTCTTGGTGAGGCCCAGTCTTGGTAGGGTGGCTGGTTTGGGATAGCATCACATCACTTCAATATTGGCCGGCGATTGTCGCAGCTGTGCGCTGAACACAAGCAGTGCTCATCATTGTTATACTTAGTGCCCATGTTCGCTGAATCAGGCCTGGTCCGATGTTGACCACATAGCCGTTAGTTATATGCAATGGGGCCCCATTCAACACTGCCGTTCTTAATGGAGCATGTATATGGATCCAGATCATGCGTCGGAACGTTGTCGTTTCGTTCTAACTTTTGCTGGACAAGGACACCACCAACAACAACGGCTAGTCTTTGGGAAACTGGTTATACCCTCGTTACAGCATAAGTATCAAACTAGCTTAGAAAGCAGGCTTAGCAGTTCAACC
Source organism: Paragonimus westermani (assembly GCA_008508345.1). NCBI lineage: Eukaryota > Metazoa > Platyhelminthes > Trematoda > Plagiorchiida > Troglotrematidae > Paragonimus > Paragonimus westermani. The sequence goes on along the minus strand of QNGE01003873.1, from coordinate 64,211 downwards.
CAAAAGATATTCACGGTTGCTGGACCGAGATCTCACGGGCCATTCATGAGGCAGGTACTGCGGCGTGTTTCAAGATGGTTCACGGCTTAAACAAACATTAAACTGGAGAGAAATTCCTAGAGTTATCAAATGCCAGACAGAACATTTCTCCTGGTAGGTTACATAAAGTTCAGGAGAGATATCCGCAGAAAGATAAAACGTAACCGGATCGCCGAGAGTGAGGCTTGACCGAAGGTGGAAGTCAAGCAAATGGAAGCCGGTATTGACTCAGGATACACCCGCAGACAGATCAAGCTTATCCGTACCATGAGTCCCAGGCGATCGTCTGTCAGTGGAGGTAGTAGCGAGACAGATGGCACACCCATCTACATTAAGCCCATAAAGTTATAGCGCTGGGCGGAACACTTTAGGGGTCAATTTAAGTGGCTTCCTGCTTCTACTGTGTTGCCGCCACAAACTTGTAATGTGGCACCCTGGTCGGTGGATTTAGAACGATCCACGGACACTGAGGTCTGTAATTGCATTCCGGCTGTCAAACGTGATAGGGCTGCTGATCCAGATGGTCTCGTGCCGGCTGTTTTCAAAGAACGTGGAGGGAGTCAGTAAAGGCTTTGGCCCGTCAGCGCTGTTGTCACGCGATAACAGTTCCTATATTCAACACAGGCATCAAGGGCTCTTGCGAAAACCATGAAGAAATTAGTTTCAGCATAGTAATTACTAGGGTTCTTGCACTCATTATACTGCGTCGACTCACCGCAGTTCGGGAGGTGAACATCAAAGGAGGGCAAGCTGGATTTCACTCTGGGTGAGGATGTACTGATCAGATTGTTACTCTCCCCCAAATTCTGAAGCAGCGTTATGTCCACCACCGGCTAACAATGACCCTATTTCTCGAATATAAGGGTGCGTTCCATTCCGTGGACCGGTCTACACTTTCAGAGTCGCTTGGACGCAAGGGTGTGAACATACTGTCCACACTTTATTCCAGCACCTAACCTCAGGTTAGGGTTTACGGTGAACCCTGTGACATTTTGAGCACCAGGAGTGGCGTATGTGAAGGCTGTGCACCTACATTATTTTTGTTCAATTTTTGTGATAGATGAAACAATAGAGGACTCTACGGTACTTGCACAACGACGGCGTGAGCATCTTACTTGGTGGAAGGTTGACTGATCTTGATTATGTTGGCGATAAGGTGTTGCTGTTTGACTAGTTCCAAGCAGCAAAAACAATACTGGGAGCTGCTTCCTACTCTGCTAAACATTTCGGAATGCGCTTTGCAGGCTAAATGTGCAATATCTTTGTAAGACTGCTGCGATTACGTAAACTCAATGTTAGACAATGAATTCGTAGAAGTTGTGAGCGACTTGTGTATTTGGGAAGCTGCGTCCGCGACGGTGGAGTAGCAGGGAATGAAACAGAAGCGCAAATCTTTAGGGTTAGGGTGGTGTCTGTTAAAATATGCCACATCTGACGACAAAGACGCATCTCTCTGAGGCTTAAAGACCGCGTATATCGGATAAGAGTGAGGGCTTTATTACTTTGCGGCAATGGAACATGGTCGCTCAGAGCAGAACACATGAACCACCTTCAGGTATTTGACCACTGATGTTTGCGCTCGGTCGTTCGTATCGGGTGGCACCAACGAGTGAGCAACCAAGGGGTCAGGAAGCGGGTGTTCGGCACTGATTGTCAAACGAGTTCCTTGGTGCATTCCTTACACTTCCACAGACTTGAGATACCAGTTAATCGTCTGCCACGCCGAACACTTTTTGCCGACTGGCACAAGGTGTGAGGATGACAGATGATGATCTGGCATAGACTGAGGAAATCGTTCACCGAGAGGTTGTTCACTGTAGTTTAGGTTCATCTTATGGACTGGGACCCTCGCGGCTCACAGAGTCGGTGGCTGGAGACTTTCGATAGGATGGTGGCTAACCGAGCTCAGTGGCGTGAATGTTGTCTTAGTTTGGTCGAGCTGTCCTTGAATTAAGTGCATTTAATGACGCGTGGCAGTGAAAACCGTAAGGAAGTTGTTCGCTAATGACGCTTTACCCATAGCTCGGTTCCTTTTTTGCAAGATGTGGGCAACCTGATGCTGAAGTTCTGAATACAAATTGAGCTATTTTTGTAGTTAGATCTCCTCCCATCCCATTCTTTTGTGCTTTCTTTCTTCCTGTATGGAGTTTGTTTTTCTTCTTCGTCGTTGTGTGGCAGTTAAGCACCAGTGGTGACCGCTGGCATATTGCTGTTCATGATAATAGCGGCGATAATGAGGGATATACCCTCCTTGTACGATGTACTTGTCCGCTTTGGAGTCAGTCAGTTTTGAACAACCGTAATTACGTGCACTGTATTCGCGTACACCTGTTCGCCATGCATGACAATGTTCAGCTGGAGAAAGTCATTCATTCATTCCTTTTAGCCGTGTGACACGTGAGTAACTTGAATACGAATAGCAATAGAGACAAAAATTCTGAGGAACTGTTCACCTCGTCTTCATCAGTCTAGTGTGCTGACAAAATGCACCCATTTTCTTATCCGTCTGCTAGGACAGTAAAATGAACTTAAGTACCACTACTGCGTCGTATCTCATGTTCGCTTTGCTGGAGATAAGTTTTCCAGCATTATTTCGTCTCCTAGCATCGTTTTGTCTCCTCCACTTCACAAACAACAACAGCTAGAATAATCAACTGACTATCGGATCAAGCCGGCTGTCTGGTTGTTCAGGAGTGACAGAAATACATGTGGCATTCACACTCAGTCAGAGGTTGTAGTACCAAATGCTCCGATTGACCGCAAAGGGGTAGATAGAATTCACTCAGTGATATCTGCACATTTCGGAGAACGTCAACCATAACAGTCCTCCAATTTCCTGCCTATAGGATTTCTCGGACCCTACCGGAATAGTGCCTGTTTCGAGGTTTTAGAGGTAGACAAAACGCAAGTATCTGGATGAATCTGAGGGCAACAGATCAGTTGCACACGAATGGTGCCAATTCTATGCAAGAAGACCTACAACTCGGTTGCGAATGCGTCCACCTTAAGTTAGAGATTATAATTAATCTGCCAATCACACATTCGGACGGATCAGTTTTGTCTACCCGTCACCGGGGTCGTGTCCAAAATGGCGATAGCCGGCAAGTATAGTTTTAAACTTGGCCTTGATGAAGTCAGTGTTAGTGTAACCCAACCTGAAGGTATTTTATCATTTGCAGTTCATTCATTAATACAGTTAATTCCGGAAAGTATACTTGGATTTCCTCCAGATGAGAGGAAATCACGATAAACTGTTTAGCACAGGAGACAATAAATCCCCCAAACAGCACACGATCATTAATGGTGCTTGGTCGAAACGATAAACCACTGTTGGAATGGACTGAGTAGAATAGACTTAAATTTGTTCACTTGTTTGCGTTATGTAATGTTCGTATGTTCCGAGCTAATTGTGAGTGAACATGAACAGAATAAGGTCACAGCTATATCCAAGGAGGTTCATACCAACCTTGAACACACGTCAGGAAGTGTAATGTCAAAATGCTGACGCAACTAACATTATGTTGATAATTAACTCACTTTGTCGAAAAAATATTCCTGATCATAATTATCCACAAGTAATGCATACAGTTGAAGTGAAGCAGCGAGACGCTTCGCTGAGACGACATCTGTTTCGGTTTAGTTGCACCACGCTGATAGTGACACTGACACGGTTAAGCCCCTTTTCCAAGATCGTGTGAACAACCATATTGTTCTGACCACTAAGACACTTCTTTACACCGGTGTAATGTCGGTTTCATCATCCATTGTTTTGTTGACTTCTGACTAGTCATTTGCTTGCAAACAAATATGTTCACCCACTTTTAGATCTCGCTGTTCTAGTGAGCTCCGTAATCTCTTCGTCACAACCATAGAGTTGTCCGTGTTTGGCGCTATCCATCGTTGTGAACTAAGTGCACATGACCACTGAGTAAACTGTTCTTCTAAACATTACATGACACAACAGATTCGATGACTGGATGTCTTTCAAACACTTAAAGTTGGTTTTCCAGCAGTAGCCCAAGTTGATGAAACTATTGACGGACAGGGTTTTATTCTACTTAACAGCAGACTTATCTGATTCAAACAACAGTACAGTGGAAACTGACAAACAGTACCACAATTCTCATCTGACTATGCCGCTATTATCGTCTTCGATGGATGATACAAACGTCTGAGAACATTGACCGAATGAATTTCTCTAACCGTAACGATTCACGAGGGTACTGTTGAACATACACAGTATGTTACCTTCATTCTTCCAAAAAGTCTACATGATTTTAGTCTTACTGGATAGGCTCAACTTCTCGTCTAAGTATTCGGGTGCGCACGCCTATTGTAGCAACTATATAATAAATAATGATTTTGATATTAACATCCATCTGTGCATTGTTGATGATCTCGTTTTTTCACCTACTTTTGTTTTAGTCAAGTTATCCATTTCGTAATATCCGCCCCGGGGCTAAAATCACAACTCGCTCCGTGCCTCGCCAATTTGACGTGTGCACTCTGTTTTCCAGGTCGATAATAACACAAGAGGGTCAACGCGCTGAGTCTTTGTTTTCCATTGCCGATCGGTATTACTTTGTGCTGGACTAGTTCCAACAATTGATGAGCCCGACGTGACCCGAACACGCAACCCTCCTTCTTCAGCAACCGCTGTCAGTGTACCAATCTGTTCCAAACAGTGGGCTACAATTTCATCATGTTTTCAAGCATTGCCAACCGCGATTGCAGAATATTCAAGTTGTGCTCCACTACGGATGTGTTTCGTTTGCCTCAGTAGTCTACAGGTATCTAAACTCGCATTTTTACCAAAATCAAATGAGATTCGAACAACAATCTAAGATTATACATTGCGTAACGTCCACGACTTATGGAACTCAAACAAGATGCCGTCATTATTCGACAATCCGGCCTTCAGAAAACAGGCAATGTCAATGCAACTGGAGATAAGTTGCCGATATTCGGGACGATTTTGTGCACCCAATAAACGATGTTGCGGCGTATGGCATAAGGTAGGCACAGAAACAATAATTGCCCGTTGAAACAAAAAGAAAATGGACGAGCTATTATTCCGATGTCCAAGGAAAATGGTGATTAGTTCTCATTCTAAATTGATTGTCAAAACTCGTAGAAAGTTTATTACATCATTACCGAGAGGTAGGTTGACATATTTGATCATGAAAAAATCCAAGTACATAAGGCTGGACTACCACGGGATTCCAGTCAACGATAGAAACAGCATGCAACAGATTCGCCTGGGTGACAAAGCCAACCCGGAAGATCAGAAATCTCACATTTGGACTCAGTTACTCATCCAATCCACTGTCACTTGTAATCTAACAAATGATTCAACAGATTAACGGCCCAAGCAAGATTACGCGCCACCAATGACCATTGAGACTGTATTGCCGAAAAGTAGTTTGGCAAATGTGATAACTAGTAATCAAGGATAATCGAGCCTATCTGCAATTAGACAATGCCCCCCCATATCGCCTAATTCCCCATAAACAGTGGTGCTAAATAAAAAAAACCAAATTCAAACCCATTTCATTTGGATTGTTCAAACAAATATCAGAACTCGAATGTTTTGTATTTTAACAAATCAATCAAGGGTACTTGTTACCTGTCAAATGCTGGCCTACCCAGACTTGATTAGACAGAGTAATCAGGATTACTCAGATTAACTTCGATAATATCTTTTAACCATCTACGCAACTCCAAAGATCACAGCTTGACGATATTTCAAACACGCAGTAACTAGGGCTTGTCGGAAAGATGCAGAGATGTCACACAGTAGTGTTTAACACAACGTTTATCTGCATCACGTGGGTTCAAGCTAAATTGCATTTTCCATCTGGATTCGAATCTGTGTTCCGTCCCAAATATCCAGTACCATCACGCACTTGTAAGTAATACATTAAGAGTTGCAAAAGACTTGTAGGTGTCATTATACCAACACAATATTCATTACCGGCAGCTTCAACCGCAGTGGTTAAAACAGCAAATGCTAAATCACATACTTATGTTAATTAATCTGATGTCCTAAATTTTATCCTACGAACACATCAGATGCATTGTTCACGTCTGAACGATGGAATACTTTTACCTAGACTTGACAGACACGTCAGTCCACCAGCTATTGATGAAAGATATTTGACATTTGTCGTATCAGGACGATGACGTTTGAGGAAATTCAATCAATGTTAGTACATCCGAACCGTACACAGAACGGATATGCGAAAATATATTGTGCGTTGTGCTGACGTTCATTATCAAGTAAATCCTTGGTTAAGCCACAACGAGTTAAAAACCAAAGAGTTATCGGTTTCGCTTTGGTTTTTAACTCGTTGTGGCTTAACCAATGATTTACTTGATAAATTCAATCAATGTTCACATCCGATCTTCTTTCCGTTCATTTAAGTTCTAACGTGTCGAACTATGATGTGAGTACCAATTTCACTCAGTTTTCTTGACAGCTCTGGAAAACAAACATGCACGCACATTCGAAGAATGGAAAAGCACTGGCTTAAACGCTTTAAGCCAGTGCTTTTGTTTGCTCGGCCAGTGGCTTTGTGAGCATCGCGTGTGACGGGAGATTTTGTAGGTAATTCAGTAATAGCTCATTTTCACCCCCTTAATGTCGACCGGCATAATCCATCTCGAATTGCAAGTTTGCACTGGTTAAGGCCCAAAGGCTCGAGACAATTCGAAACGTTTCTTGATGTTCACTCTCGAAATTGACGTGTGTGTGATGAGTACATAGGGTGAGTAAGTAAGACAAACAATGGGTAAATCTGAAAAAGTTACTGATGTAACCTGAAAAGTTTATTCCTGTTGACGACGAAGAAGTGGAATGAACAGAATTACACTTCTTGACAAAAAGCTGGCGAATTCGAAGAATACATAATCATAAACTACGTTTGTATGAAATATTTTTCAATTGTTAAAGGTGGTAATTCAACTGTCAAACAAACAACGAACGCTAGTATCATGCTGAAAAACAACACCGACAGAAATCCCGTAATCTGTGGAACAAAAAGACAAATGACATTTGAAAAGCTTGAACCCAAGGAAAAAGACAAATATGGGAACGCAACCAGTAATTAACTGAATGAAGCAATCATACTGAACCCCCAAGGAAGAACACTGGCCACTAAAAATTACATCCAAAGAGGTTGCCTTGGCTGAAACAACGTAATATCAACCAAAATATTGCATTAATGGTCAGAGGAGGCGAGAGTTGCAATACATGTTCCAACCCGCATTCAGCGCAGCTCGAAGAAAAAACTAAATAAGGCACCTCAAAAGTATCTTTTCAGCCGATTAAATAAATCCGATTTCGACAGAAACCGAAAAGTGACGAGCAGGAATAGTTACCATGTATCACTTATAGGTCAAATACAACATAGTAACTATAAGAATGACAGTCAAACAAAGGTTACATGTAACCTAATACAATATGAGTTTACAGCTCAAGTAAGTACACCTGAAGGTCCTACGGAAAACTCAAAATGTTGACTAATCATAAATTTCTTAAAGGGTTCAGATTTTGAGGCCGGAGTCCTTCTCACTTATTGAGACTGTTGCCTAAGTCGCCAATGTCAACTTGAAACACAACAAATTTCAGCCTGGCTTGATAGTCAAAATCACGGACGTTACTATGACGATGTTGCGAACGCCAAATAGGTGATCGTCGTATAATAAGGCGGTGTTGGGGTAAAATGACCTCTGACGAACGGGAGAAATAGAACTGCACCAAAAATCAACTGTTTCTCAGAGGGGAACGTTTGTAAATACAGTCAACATCGGCGGAATACATATTATATGAACTCAGCGATACGTTCCCCAAAGTTTGTACCAGCTCGCAGGAATCTTTGACAAAATGAGAAGTGAGCATCTGATGGATGGGATGGAAAGTGTCTACAACCCACCTGGCAAGCATGCGGTGCTGTTTGTGGTACTGCTTGCATTGTTGTTTGACATGTGGACACTATCAAGCTGGGAAACCACTGAGAGAAATTAAAGATGTTTTTCCTTCAATCGGACGAGTGTTCCGGTGCAGTTATCGTGAACAAGGCTGATCGTTAGTCCAAAATGACAGGTATGCCAGGAGACATACGAAAATTTTGCGCAAACAATACGACTGATAACACTTTGATAGCGAAGCACATTTCAAGAAGGCGGCCCCAAATGTAACTACTGCGTAGGTACATTTCGGAACTGCAATACCAGAGAATGATGCTAACCGGAAACCGCGCACCATATTTAAGAAGTGGGCCAAAAACACAAGTGTGGTACCCCATTAGGGCCGATCTTCCGCACGGATAAGTCACCGTACTTACCAGATGGGTTGTAGACACTCCATCCCATCTGTCAGATGCTTACCTCTCACTCCGTCAACGATTCCTTCCAACTGGTACAAACTTCAGGGAACATATCGATGAGTTTATATAATTATTATTCAATCGATGTTGACCCTTTATCTACCAGCGTTCTCCTCCAATAAAAACAGTTGACTTTTTTGTGAGCATTTCCTATCGAAATTTACTTTTTTGTTTCCCAGTTGATTACCTCAAAAAACTTATACATTTTTCTGTACATATAATACCCCTTTTGATTTTGAATGAACATCTTATAAACAAGTTGATGGTGTAGCAATGGCTAATCCATTGGGTCCGACACTTGCAGATATATTTTCAGGAATGATTGAATTCAAACTACCCGATTTCATAGATAGTGTCAGCCTCTATAAACGGCACGTAGATGATATGTTGATTTTTATCACTAATATTCATTTTGTTTCACTCATAAACCTTTTAAACTACGGTTGTCTTTTTTTCTGCTTCTCACGAAGAGGGAGCAGACAACAGTTTGTTTTCTAGATATTTCACTCACTAGATGGTAGGATAGTTTAACACAACGCTCAGTACATCGTGAGACCATCTGAAGTGGTCAATATTTTCAGCCTTCTTCTTTAACGCTAATTACTTACAAACGAGGTCTGGTGCGAACCCTGTTTCATACAGCCTGGGAGATCTGCACCGATGACTGCTTGCAAGGAAAGCATAAGGAAGGTTCTGCTCGCAAACTGATACCCTGAGAAGTTCATCGACATTCACAAACAAAAAATGCTCACGACTGCCGTGAGTATAGTTCCTAAGAAGCATGTCTTTCTGAACCCACTTTTCAAAGGCGATTACAGTACAACTGACGTAAATCAAAAATTACCATCTGCTTCAAATCGTACATATCCTGAGGCTGAATTGCGGTTGCTACGCACAACTAGGAGTGTCGCTTAGCTTATTCATAATCGTGACCTACTGAAATGTTGTCTCACATGTCAGCTATAAGCTCATTTGCAATTGCGGTAACGTCTGTGTCGACAGAACAGATCGGTGCCTACGACAAACAATGCTGAACATATGTCTAAGTATTACTAATACGTGGTTGGTGCACGCCATGACTCAAAAGGCAATGACAATAGGGCGATTGAGACGAGATCCGACCTCATCCACTGCAAAACACATCAAGAAAAGAGGTCATGTTGTTGACCCCGCCAACTCGTTTCAAGTATTGTTGTGTAACCGGAATTCGAGATTGCTTGCTTTCTCCGAAGCAAGGTTAACCAATACTCGCCGTCCGGCTTTG